>OY744525.1:109541289-109751289 GCA_963556195.1 Sepiola atlantica
ACGATTCTATTATGCTTCCTCTGGTTTGCAGCACTGGGAATAGAAACTGGAATTGCAGATGTTTTCTGCTTTCTGAGGAATCTGCAATTTCGCAGATTGATTCTGTCTAACACATCAATCCTGATCCGATACTGACTGTTAGATAGAGTTTCGCCTGTTGTGTCTAATTGACAGTTGTTTGGGTAGTGTATTGAGACTTCCCTTTCTCAAATTAGGCATAGATTATGAACTGTGCGGTTGTACCGCTCTGTTAACTTAGCATTGTTGCAGATATCTATTTTGTGTGTGGTTTATTTAATGATGGTCGGGATGGTATGAAATCACAAAGTTTGCGGTAGAGCTTAAGTTATGTTGGGAACTGTCACAGTAGAACATAGTTACCTCCCCTTAGAGGTACCTCTCCGCTAATAAATAGAGGGGACCCAGATTCAAGTTGGCGACCCCCGTATAAGTCTACACGTGTCTCTGTTCTCTGTTCCCACATACTAACGAAAGCATGCTTTACTAACACAAATGTATAAAACATTTATATGGTTGCAGCGGTAAAACAAACAAGAAAAAGGTATCATTCTAGAGCGAGCTCTAACGGAGAAAACCTCAGCAGATTTTAAAAAGCTGTTTTTTCTTGACATGTGCGTTTTATTAGGCAAAGCAAGCACACTGTTGGATTTTTACTGAGAAAATCGTGAGTGAATTCATTCCTGTTTTCAAAGTTGTTTGATTGTTTTCTAAAGTGTTTATAAGAATGTCAGCGGTACGAGCAAATGATTGATGTGTTGGGAAACCTCAAATTTGGGGGAATCCTTCAATTTTTGTCAACAACAATCTAATTTGTATTTCTCCATAAAAGGCATCCCGGAACACAAACACATTGACCGTATTCTTTTGTAATCGGGAGTAGAAGGCCTAAGACGATACAATTCATGGATGTTTGAGAAGGAAGCCGACAGGCGCAACCCTGCAATTATTTGGGGAAATGTTTTTGAACAGTTAGAGCCACAAACTAACTTCCGGATCACACGGCTTTATTTGCAAAATTACTTTCAGAAAAAAAAAAAAAATATAGACGATTTCTAAGCGCAATGCAGATTACAGTGACAAAAATGCAAGTTCTGAGATACGTGGAATGTGGAAGAGTGTATAATCGACCAACATATTACGGGAACGAAATACCCTGAACTTCAAAAACAGCTACTCAGCAAAAACGAGTCGATGACGCTTCAGGCAGTTCTGAACATTTGTAGGTCTCACGGGGCCTTTATAAATTATATGAGGCAAATGGGAGAGTTACATAGGAGTGACGATCACAAAATAAGTTCAATAAAGAACAGGCCTGGGAAGTAGGGTTTTCAACAAATGTGGACTCACCCATCAAAATGGGAAATGCCCTGCTTGAGGTAGCACATGCTCAACATGTGGACAAAAAAAACACTGGGCTAAGATGTGCCAAAATAAAAAAGAAGAAAAATCAGACTGACAGGCACACTGGACCAAAAAACATCCAACACAACAAAACTTCTACAGAAACTGACGAAATCAAAATTCCATTCAGGTTCAAGACCAAATAAGAGAAAGCTTTGAAAAAATGTCTTTCCAAACGATGACAATTCAGGACCAAAAGAACAGTCGAACTCAGGCATTCGCCACATTAGACATTGTGTTACCCAACAGAAAAGGGGGTGCACAACCTCAAAACCAAGGTGGATACAAGTGCAGAACGAAACATTCTCCCTCTACGTACATTCCAATGGATGTTCCCAGAATGGGTGGATGTACATATACTATCACTCTCTGGCACAACACAGAAGTAGCAATACTGACGGCCTACAACAGATCGAACATGCCACAACATTGTTTTTTTGCTACAATGTGAATGAACGTCTGTAAAATTTTACTTGGTGACCTCTGATAGATCAACAATACTAGAGTTACCCTCCCTAAAGGATTTAAAATTAGTCATTCTGCATTGTAGCATTCAAAAAACAAAGTGTGCCCAATCGATCAATTCAGCAAAATACCTGATTGAAACTTACCCGGATCAATTCGACTGGGTTTGTCACTTCACATGGGATTACCATATTTTGTTTAAGTTCAACAACTACCCTATCATTCATGCTCCAAGAAAATGTCTCATCCACATGAAGGACAAAATCAAGGCAGAAATGGATGAAATGACCGCACAAGGAATCATCTGCAAAGTAAATGCATCTACCGAATAAGTTAGCAGCATCGTATACGTATGAAAAAATAAATGGCAAACCAAGGCTGTTTGGACCCTCAAGATCTAAATAAAGAGATCATTCATTGTCATCACAAGACTCCGACCATAGAAGAGCTAACACACAAACTCTCTGATGCAAAATTCTTCTCCTAACTGGATGCTAAGAATGGATACTGGTCTGTCAAGCTTGACCAGGAGTCACATCTACTTACCCTGTTCAATTCGCCGTTTGAAAGATATTGTTTCCAAAGAATACCATTTGGTCTTATTGTGTCCCAAGATGTATTCCAACAAAAGATGGACATGATCATCGAAAAATGTATGGGAGCCCTGACACTGATCGATGATGTGATCATATATGGGAAAACCAAGGAACAACACGACCGTTCCACTGATGGAAAGAGCTGACATCAGATCTGATGTTTTATAGCAACAAATGTGCAGTCGACGAAAGAAAAATACATTTTTCACTGCCATATTTGATGAAAAGAGTATACACTCAAACCCCCCAAAAGAGGAGGAGATTAAACAACTTCCCAGCCCAACAAACGTCACGGATCTGCAGAAGGTGCTAGGAATTATTACATACTTTACATTTAATCCCAGACTCTCCGACCTTACAACAAACCTAAGAGAACTCTAGAAGGATGTTGAATGCAAGTGGAGCGACAGCTATCTAAGGTCGCTTCAAGAAATAAAGGACATAATATGCAAAGAAATGCTACTTCGATATTATGACCCTTCAAAAAAGGCCATCATACAAGTGGACGCATTATCCAGGGGCTTAGAAGCAGCTTTGCTACAAGATGGAAAACCCATAGTGTTTGCCTCAAAATCCCTCACAAGAGAGAGCAGCGCTATGCAAACATTGAGCGAAAATTTTTAGCTGTGGATGTTTTCGGGTGTACATCTACGGGGTTTCGTTCAAAGTAGAGAGCGATCATAAATCCCTAGAGAAGATCAGCCTTAAGAACCTTAGAGCCGTTCACCCTCCTGCAAATGCTATTGCGGCTGCAGGAATACAACATTGTCCTAAAATACCGACCAGGCAAGATGTAATTGGCAGATGGACTATCCAGCTTTTCCAACAAGAGAAATAAAGAAGTCATTGATTTAGACTTGAAGGTGAACTTTGTGCAATTCTCAACCGAGAAATTAGTGCAGATCCACAAAGCAACAGACACTGACCCAACATTATGCAACTTAAAAGAAAAAAAATCGTCACGGTTGGCCTGAGGCTCTCAGCAAATTACACAAATACATTAAACCATACTGGTCTTATCGAGATGAACTCTCTGTTGAAAACGGCATTCTGCTCAAAGGTGAACAGATACTGATCACCGAAAAAATTAAAATGGAAATAGTCGATAAAATTCTATGGTAACTAAAGAAATGAAAATGCAAGCTGAGAGCTAAATGCTGTGTTATTTGGAGTGGCATAAACAGTGACATCGATAAGATATTCCAGCACTGTGCCTTATGCCAAGAGCACCAGAAGTTCCAGAGTCCTGAATACCTCATGGCAGAGTGCAACCATGGCAAATCGTGGCCACTGACATTTTCAACCTCAATGGACACAATTACTACTCAATTTGGACTATTATTCAAAGTACATCTTCCTCTACAGACTAAGTGATTTCTCCAGTCTGGAAGTCATCAACCTTACCAAACAGATATCTGGGGAACACAAAGTCCCAGAAAGACGCATCAACGATAACGGGTCACACTACAGCTCATATTGCTTCAAAGAGTTTGCCAAGGAATAGGGTTTTGAACACATCATCTCATCTCCCATGTACCCACAGTCGAATAGTATTGCTGAACGATGCATTCAGACAATCAAATTAGACATTCGAAAGGCTATGCTGAGCAGTCGAGACATAGACATGAGTATGTTGTGTGTTCGATTAACACCCATAGACCATGTCATTCCATCTCCTGAAGAAGCTGATCGGTCAGAAGCTGATCAACAATCTCTTTGCGAAATGTACAAATAACCATGCTAGAAAGGGAAGAGATTAGGGATCGTCTTTACCAGAGACAATCTGTGCAGAGGATCTTCCCAGCATCAGAATAGGGGGTTCGAGTACACAAGAAAAACTCACGAAAATGGACATTGGTAGTCGTCACACTATCCTACACTAAACCGCGCACCTACATCGTAGAAACCCCAGCCGGACAAGTCCCACGCAGAAAACGTAAGCACCTGATGGAAGACTCTGTTCATGTGAATAATATACAAACCCCAATACCTATATCCCCCAGTATCACATGAAACAACCTCCCCACAAATCTCCAAACACACTTAATAATAACGATACACCAACCGGCATAGTCACGTCTGGACGTGTCGTAAGCCCCCCCCCCCCCCCAAAATACAACTTATATGTAGATATAACTTTCTATAGAAAGAGTGATGTCACAGTATGATGTAGTTACCTCCCCTTAGAGCTAACTCTCCGGTAATAAAAAAGAGGGAAGCATGATTAAAGATGGCGACCTCCGTATGATTCTACACGTGCGTTTGTTCACACATAGTAAGACATGCTTTTGTTAGTAACAACAAATGTATTAAACATTTATAGGAACCGATGATCTGTATTGTCATGAATTCTCTGCTTTTATGTTTTTATTGGAAGTTTTGCTTATCCATTAGATTAAGGGTATGCCACGCACAAGTGTCTCTGCTTCACACACCATATATTGAACTGCTTAAATATGTTAAAATTATGGGGGGATCACTATTGCTGCTTAGTTCTTCTGGGGTGCCATATGTGTAGAATAGTTTTGTCAGAAACTATTTTTAGTTTTAATGTAATGTTGTAACAAGGTTTTAGATGGTATAAAATAATCCAGCCATTTAGTCTATATGCACAGACATGGTTTGCAATGTGTCAAATGCAAAAGTATCTACTTGAAAGGCCAATACTCAAGAATTTTCCATGATCCAGCACTGCCCGGGAAATTTGCACAATCGTTTTGATGCGATCCCACACAATCCAATCTCTACAATTGATGCCCTTACTTCTCTTCCCCCAATGCATTCATCTTTTAAACAAAATAGATGCTATGATGAAAACACTATAAGGCCGGTTTGTAAGAAGGTTAAACTGTTCCATTATGCTCAGATGAACAATTCCATTCTCTGAGTTCTGATTGACTGCTAGACATTGAGTGGATAAAATAAACAAAAACGTGGAAAAATAACAGATTAAATATCGTTCACATATCTTATGTTATCACAAATTAAATATCATACGATATTAAATTTACAGAAAATAATTCTGAAATCGCTTTTTCTTTTATTAAAAAATATTACATTTTGCTTTTTGGATACACAGGGTAAGAAAAGCATGTGTTCACAAAAGAGTATTTATATATCAAAATACGTTGCTTACAAAGGTTGAAAATAAAGAATACTTGTACGTAGGACAGGTGTGTTTTTTTGCAAAACAAACTGATTCAAAAAGCGTCTGAAAGGCAATGAAGGCTTGGTGAATACAAAATATGTCAGAATGTGTTTTGAGTAGCGCCACTAAGGATGATCAAACACGTGTTCGAATGTTCAAAAAGAAATGAAATACAAGGAAAATAATAGAAGAAATGACGTTTAGTTGACAATTAAATGCTATGAATAATTCATTCGAGAGATTAGCCGGTGCTAAGATCTTCCCTACTCAACTGAAGATCAGTTGAATTTTCGCCTTTATATACACTCAAGAATCTCTAAGTTGATCCCAAATAATAACTGAATAATTTAACACAGACGCTTCTGATTGGCTCAAAAATATAAATCTGTATTTATAATAAAAAACGGACAGAGTGAAAGATTGTATTGACTAAGGTTCAATAAGTGGACAATACTTTACTCGTCACTGAACGATTTAACTATATCAAAGTTTATTTTATTTGTAGTCTGTTTTTTTGTTACAGTTTTAATTTTCGTTCTGTTAGTTCTTAGAGATCAAGCCCCTCCTAACACTTGATTTCTTCATATTTTACATTTATATCCAAGGGCTTTTAAGGATTGACAATGTCCCTATCTGGACTTTGCTATAGTTTGGTTTTACATGGATTGTGTCTACGTATGTACTTTTATATTTTTTGTTGATCCCTCGAATAGCTGGTATAATTTTCTTTTCAGGGCCAGCTTGTTTTCAAGTAATTCTTGAGTTTCTAGTGTTTATAATTTTTTCACGGTCAACTCAATTTTGGTCACAGTAATTCAGGATAATATGGTTTGATGGCTTTGTATTTTATTATTGTAGGACACTTTTACCTATCTGTTTAACATTATGGGCAGAGATTCATGATAAAATATGTTCTGCGATTTGTCAGGTTTGATCTATCAAGAGATCTTCCAGTGGAGCTATCTAAATACTGTTTTTGTAGTGGGCAGTGTATGAGTCATTAGATGGCTTGGACTTTCAACGGATGAATAGCAAAACCGGCACTGATCATTTTTAAAAATCTGTTTTGAGTTTGTCCAGCTATAATAATTCTTTCTTACTCAAATATAAGTTTCCCACTCGTGAACCATTGCAGTAAAACCTCATTGTCTATGTAGATTTGATTACACCCTATCATAAACTTTCTTGCTCTCGTATTGCTGTTCTCATCCTTCTTATTTTGTCTTCAGCTCCTTTTTTGTGTACTCGTCCCTTCTTTTGTGCAATCAGGGTTGCGGGTTTTCATACTCTTCCACAGTGTTCTCTATTGTGTTTCTACTAAAGTTTTCTGCAAATTTTGTGGGGGAAAACATTTGGTGTGATGTTTCTTCACCATTTTCATTTTCCTATAGTCCCATTGAGGTTTGCTATGCATGGTTGATTTCAATGAGGCCCAAACCGCCTTCTCTTTGTTGTAGGTATATCTTGTCAATAAATACTTTATGTAGGGTGAGCATTTTTCTAGTTTTTTTATCAAGGCTATTAGTGTAAGAATAATTTTCTTTTCTTTAATGGACCACTTAACTGTTATAGTTATTTTTTTGTACGTTCTCTGATTGGTTTAACAATAATTTGTCTGGTGGAGTATACAGCTTGGTATTCATAAGAATGTGCATCACTTCTTTTCTCAAATGCATATTTATACAAAGATAATTTTATTACGGCTTTGAATTATGTGTTTGAATACTTTGTTTAGATTTACTTCAAAGGAGGATTATCTGCACGTTAAATCCATGTACAGCAAGACTAAGAACTATCAATGAAGCCCTCCTTTGAGTAACTCTTGCTTTCTTTATGAGTTACATTCAAACATGAAGGCTCTATTTATGATTTACGTTGTTAACTTATAGAGCTGCTATATGTACTATTTCTTCATATTAATTCAGTTTTTTTTCAGAGATCAAAGAGCCTCTTCCTGGGGCTAATACTTCATTTCTTTATAATATCTGAGTATTCATTTAAGTCCATTCCATACTTACTCTCTTTTCTTTTCATTTTACTTCAGTGGAAGTTCTCAGAAACCAAGGGGTTCCTTTTCTGGGGTTAACTCTTGATGTCTGTATAAGATGATATTCGTGTGTTGGATTAAACTTCTCTATATTTCTAAATCGTTGAGTTAGTGAAAAATATCAATTTTCTTCTCCCCAATTAACCAGTTACCTATGTTATAGTATATCTTTCTTGTTGTCTCTTGGCCTTACCGGATTTCAGGACAAGAATCCTTCTGGTCTGGTGTGGTATCAAGCTAAGTGCTGTTATTTGAGGAAACATCATTGGAGAAAGTGCAGAAGCCAGTGTATAGCCATATCGAAGGGATCTTATTTGGACTTTGGATACTATGTTATTTTAAATATTTGGACAGGGTTTACTTGTAGGGGGAAGTATCTGCATGTCAGGTTTTCCTGACAAACCCTTGTACAGGGAGACCGAAGACACCCGAAGATGGTGTCTAGTAGGTAATTCAAACTCACCAGTGTTTATTTGCACATCTCTTTTCAGGGATATGGTTTTTCTTTTTTAAATTTTACTCCAGGGTAAAGTCTCGGTAATCAGGTGGCTCTCTTCTGGGACTAACACTTGATCACTTTATGAGATACATTGATATCCGAGTGTTCAACTAAAGTTCTCCTTTACCTCTCTCTTGTGTATAGACATGTGTTTTCAAATATTATTCATCAGAAAATGCAGATTGACATACTTCACATGTCAACAAAAGTGATTCATTGGAAAATGCATATCACACATTTAAGAATAAAATCATTACTCTATCGTATGCATGCGCATGTGTTTTTTCAAATGTGATTCCTGAGAAAATGCATATCTACACACTTGACACAAATATGGTTTTTCTCCTGTGTGTATACGCAGGTGTCTTGTCAAGCCTGATTTCGACGAAAATGAAGATTCACACACTTCACAGTAGAATGGTTTCTCGCCTGTATGCATTCTTATATGTTTTTCCAAATGTGATTTCTGAGTAAATGCAGATTTACACACTTCACAGGAATATGGTTTCTCTCCCGTGTGTATACGCATGTGTGTTTTTAAATCAGCAAATGCTAATCCACACACTTCACAACAAAATGGTTTCTCCCTTGTATGTATTACCATGTGTCTGTTATAACTAGATTTACTGGAATATGTAGAGCCACAAACTGTACACGAAAATGGTTTCTCTTGCATGTGTGTTTGCATGTGCCTATTCAAATTAGACTTGATAGAAAAAGAAGATCCACAAACACTACAGGAATATGGTTTCTCTCCTGTGTGTGTACGAATATGCACTTTCAAATGTGTTTGCTGCGAAAAAGAATTTCCACAGACTCCACAGGAAAATGTTTTTTCTGTCTGAACTTGCATGTTTTCAGAAACAATACATTTCTTTCGTCCACAATCATCCATATCTGTAAATAAAGAATAGATATTAAAAAACAAGTTTTAGTTTTTTTACTTGATGTAAGGAGCTAACAAGAATGAAAGATGATTATTGCAAAGACAGGAGATGTCTATCGGCCTTTGTCTTAAAAACACCAAGGATATAGGTAGTAGGAAAACAGTCAGCGGGAAGAGAGTTCCCCAAGCCTGCAGTTCTTTTAAAGAAGCTATTGGAATAGGAAGTTGTATTACAATGAGGTATCAAAACATAGAATTTATTGAGACCACTAGACCAATGAGTCAAACGAGCATGATTAAAAGAAGCAGGGAACAGATCACATAAGTCTGAAGAACACATGCCATAATAGTATTTATAGAAATAACTGAGACTAGCAACACCAGATCTGTGAGAGAGGGGGTGTAGAGAAGAAGGGTAGGGCCAATCAAATTACAGAGACGTTTCTGAAACTTATCAAGAACCCTCAAATAGGGCAGAGATTCACCAGCCCAAATATGACAACAGTACTTTACACATAATTGGATAGTAGCTCTGTAGAGATAGAGAATAGCCTAGTGATGTACAAATGTAGAGTATTCAATGTGCTTAGAAGGGGAAGCCTATCAAGACTAAGAACTACTATCATATAGCAGGATTAATCAAGTATTGAAAGAACTAATAGTAGGTAATTAGAAAAATGCACTATTTCTTTCACATGGTGCAACTGGCAACTTGATTGGTATTCTAGCAATGCATGGGGTGATTTTATATTCTGTAGAAATTAAAGTGTTAAAACGATGTGATCACAGAATTTAAAAATTGATCTAAAAAGATCATGATAATTAGACATTCAAACTTTTGGAATTGAATATTAAACAATCAACAATAGATAAGGATCTATATATGCAAACACAAATAAAGAAAGGAATTGTTGGGAAAGAAATGATTATTTGGCTCAAGATAAAAAAGACTTGCAGCAAATGAAACTCATCCAGATTTATAATTTAAAGTTTGTAAAATGAGCAATGCAGAAAAACATTGTAAAGCAAAGGTCATTCAGTGAAATTTAACATTTTTTTAAATTATTTTTTTTTAATCTCTTGAATGTTAAATATCAGTTTTCTGAAATTATTTCAAAGATAATTAGCAAATTAAAGTCTTAATACACTGAACAGAGTTTATATACATATTTCCCAAACACTCATGAATGAATATTACATGCACTCAGAGAAGCAGCTGATGTGATGTTCTAATAGCTGCTGCTATCAGAAATATTTAAACTGCCCAAACTACCTGAAGTAATTTGCAAGACAAAGACATTAAATTATACCAACAGTGTGATCGATCATCATCTGAGAGTTCATGTGGCAAGAAATTGGCAAAAATGAAAGTCAAATCAAATGGATGAGAGGTTGTGAGCAGATTTGAGAGATTTTGAACGCTCTACTATTTAAGTGACAATTTTAATGTTGATAGTCAGCATCTTCAGAAGACACTAGCTTGGTAGTTATACACGGTTGTGTCCCTTTGTATTTGTTCATATTTTAGTTTTAATAAAAGATGGTGGTTCGCCTATTAATGTCTGAATTCTGACAGGCAGGACTTGCCAAACAATTTAGTAGATAATATAATCAGAATCTTTAAAAAATTGAATTATCTTTACTTGTGTGTTATATACATGGTTGTGTTTAGTGTATCTGTTTATTTTTTAGTTTGAATAAAAGATGGTGGTCGCGCTTTAACGTCTATTTGGCAATATTTGCAAAATAATTAAATACACTGAACCTCAATTAACTATTTTGATATCCCCCACAGAATTCTCACTGTTATCAAACCATAAGTTCTTCATAATGAAGCAACACCAGTCAGATCAAAAACTTCAGCTGCAAGGTAAATAGCAATATGACTAGTATAATGGTGACAGCAGGAAGTTTAAAACCACCTAAAGAAGAAAAAACAGATGAAGAGAGGCAAGAGAAACAAATAGAATTCAGAATACATTGGAATCGACAACAAGCAAAAACACTTTGAAATCGAAAACAAACAAAATATATGCAAATACCTTTTATCAAATGTAGTAAAATTTACTTCTTCAGGAAACAGAAGAGAAAGCATCTTATTTGATCTTGCTGAAGAAGTATGATACGAAATGGAAGGAGAGATGAATTTTGGATAGTGTATTGATATCAGATAATATGATGTGTGACGGGAAGTTGCCAGCCCTGTAGAGATCACAACAGCTATCAGTGATAAGTGCCATCTCCTTCATGGACGGGAACACACAGTCCAATGACTGAAGTCAACGAGAAGCTTTCTAAACCATGTCGAACCCCTAATAATATCTTAGAAAAAGACAAGACTACAGTTATGAACCAGACGGTTAGAGAATGCCCCCTTCCTACTGACATGATAATCTCCCCTTTCTGATGCGCTTCCTCCCAGTTCAGAGGCATCCTAGCTACAGTGTAAAACACTCAACTGCTTGAGTACAGAAATAGGGCAATCAAAAGTTTTTACGAGTATATTGGGCTACAAAACTGAACCAACCATCTGCGAATGTGGAAAGGACAACCATACAGTGCAACACTGCCTTGTCTGCCCTCTATTGCCCAACTTGAAAGATCTTGCAGAGTACAACAATAATGCAAAGGACTGCATATAAAACTGTTTTATGATCACATGCTTCAAAGACACACAAAGAAGTTAGTATGATGTCATAATGCAATCAAAATCAGTTCTTTATGTTACTGATTGCTGAAAGGTGTATATGGCTTGATAGTATTTATGGGCAGATGACACAGTGCTACATAACCACGTCCTGACAAAAGGGCCTCGCCACTTCAGAAAAGCCGTCGAGGAATAGGGGTAGACACTGTGAAATGGTTCTGTAGCAGTCATAAATGAGCTTTACTTTGTAATGCGTATCAGTGTCCTTGTGAGGTAATTTGGCAAAATGTTGGCCAATCAGCTTGCAGGGCGCATTGATATCATTAGTTCCCTAAGGGACTACTTCATCTCTCTTAGGAGATTGCGAACGATCGCAAGATGGTTCCCCGGCACCAGCCAAGATGGATCGACTCAGGGAGACGCCTGCAATCAAAGAGGAAACACCTTCTGCCTCCTTGTCCACTGGACGCTCACATCACCTATCTTCGCCTGAATATATTTTGCTTCGGCAGCTCTAAAACCTTTCTACTTTCCTTTTCTTCTCTTGAACTTTCTTCCACCTATACCAACCGGTATAGGTAACATTTTTGAAAAAAACTTTTCGTTGTTGTAAGCAGAGGTTTTTTGTTATTTTATTTTTTGACTGAAGCATAGATAAAAGGACGGCATCACTCTCTTTTACATTTCATCCTGATGATGGTGTAGTGCTGGATATGGATATGCCAGCTATGAAGCACAAAAAGATCATGTTATTCAAATCCTACCTTTAAGTTCCTGAAAGTGTTTTAACGTTTTATTTTATTTAATATAAGATTGCATCTATATCTGCCATTTTATCAACTAACAATCCAACATGGCTGCAGTCATATGTGGCCTTATATTTCTTATAGAGAAATCGAAATTTTTAAAAAATTACAACTAATAACTTTCACCAAATGTATTAAAATTCAAATTTCAACCGATTTGTATATTTTTAACTTACTGAAATTGTTTTATAGTTTTTTCTTTATTTCAAAATAAGTTGCAGTATCTAGAAACTTTTGGCCTAACCGGGTCTGCCATTTTTTATAAGAGCCTTCAAGGCTTTGATACAAATTCTGAAATAAGAAAAACAAAACACTTACAAAATTTCAGAACTTTAAAA
This sequence comes from Sepiola atlantica, assembly GCA_963556195.1. NCBI lineage: Eukaryota > Metazoa > Mollusca > Cephalopoda > Sepiida > Sepiolidae > Sepiola > Sepiola atlantica. The sequence goes on from OY744525.1 coordinate 109,554,144, forward strand.
CTATTCAGGTCGATAGAAAATTAAATTTTCTTGCGTTTGGTAAAAGTTATTTCTTATATATTTTGTTAGTTTTCGATTAGTTGGCTGTTAACATTATTGCCCTAGATTAAATATTAATTTTTAACGCAAATAGGTCACAAATGCGCAGGTAAATCAAAATAAATTGTTTTTGACAAATTTCTCAACTAAAAATAATTAATGTCGGTAATAGTTATGATTACCAACTTAATATATTATTTATCTACAAAATATCAAGTTTGCATAAATTACATTTTGAATCGTATCCACAGATTATATTTTTGGTTGTTAAATCAAGACACACAAAAATAAATTTTTTGGAAGACCCGAGCAGATTTTTCAGTTTTTCAAATTAAACATTTCCTAAAAAAAGAAATTTATATCACGACTCGTGATTAAAATAAAGTAATGAGGAGAAATACTGTTGGAATGTTCGTTAGAAGATGTGGACTAAGGACAATCATGAAGTGGTAATAAGAAAAGTTGGAATTCGTCTTTCAGCTTTTCTTTAAATTCGTTTCAAGATTCACTTCAAATGGTTTGAAAATGTTTCTTCATTATTTGCAAAGCGAGATAATTTAGGTAACTACATTTGAATACGAAAAATATATATGTAATTAGTTAAAGGGGGTTAAAGTTTTTAAAATAGGTGACGCGACCACCAAAAAATTAATTATATAAGAAATTAAAATAGACATTAAATTTTTGTAATAATTATTAATAATTTAGGCATACCAGTCAAAACAAGTTACTCTAAGTCAGCAGCAAATGGTGAAAGGTCAGATTCTCTTCATAATATTAAACTTCAACCGTAATCTAATATTCCCGCTATTCTGTAGTTTCGTTTTCTTAATACTGAAATATTAGAAAGTGACAAGTTTTTATTTAATAGAATAATAAACTATGCACAGTATAGTACAAGATGTGTTAACTGCAGATGAAGTTCGTTTGCGAAAATTTAGATCAATGCGAGGTACTGTTCGAGAAAATTGCAACAGCTACCATGGACCTATGTTTTTGTTAGAAAAGACTCTTGTGAAAGACCCTCTTACTATTCCTTATACTGGTCCTTATTGTCGTCAAGTTAAAATAAATTACTTCGGTCATATAATAGCTGCGATTCGACAGTATTATGATTATTAGTAACATTCAGATATCAATGTTTAACAAAAAATTTTTCTGATACCTCCCCCTCCCCCCCAGAAAAGGTGCAACTTCTGAAAAGCCTCAATAAGGAAAAACAAATAATAAATACATATCTGCATTATGCATTTGACCGGGATGGAACTAAGATATCGTACACCAAAAATTACGTTAATTGATCAAGTATTTTTTTTTTAATCACAGAAAATCAAATTTTATCATTTTCTTTTCCACGCTCGCTTGTCACGACAAGCTGGCCTTTTAACGCTGGGCTGACTTACGTCCCTTGTTTTGTCTTTTTTAATGGAGACGTGACAAAATTTGATTATGTGATAAAAAAAAAAACTACTTGCTCAATTTACGTAATTTTTGGTGTACGATGTCTTTGTTCCGTCATGGTCACATACATAATATCAGTGTCTTTATTTTGTATTTATTATTTGTTTTTCCTTATTGAGGCTTTTCCGAAGTTGCACACACACACAAAAAAACATTTTATTGTATTTATATATTTAAATTCAGAAAAAAACAACAACATACGTGAATACTTATTTTTGTTTAAAATATTATCTAAAATTTAAAAAAATGTGATTTTCCATAACACCTATTTGATTACTTATTTTTTTACCGTAATTACTTATTTTTAACTTAACATGGAAGTATTTACTATTAGGGGCAGAATATGACCCTTCACCGTTTGCTGCTGACTTAGAGTCGCTCGTTTTTCTGGTACGCCATAATTTTGAACAGCCATTTTTAATTAATTTTCTGATTTTTCTTTTTTATATTTATTTTGAAATTATTAATTTGTTTTTTTTTAAATTTTTCTGAACACGGATTATTTTACGATAAAGTAAATTGCTTTAAACTTCTTTTACATATTAAATGAGTATGTAAGCCAAAATAATTGGTTTTGTCTAATTTCCTGAAGGATTTTTTTCTTTTAAAATAATTGATGTCGGTAATAGTAATGATTACCTATCCAAGTTTCAGTGCTTCTTTAGTTTCGCTACATGTTAGACCTCTCTTAAAAAGAAAATAGCTAATGAAATGTAGAAACTTTATGTAGTTACGTGGTAGCACAACCCTAACCCGATCAGTCTCTCATTAACTTCGGTTGAGTGAGGACGTCGGGATGGGGTTATACCAGTCGAGGATCCATTCTCGACAATCAGTCCGGCAGGAATTGGGCCCCTTTGGTGGCCTTTTATCTGCCGGGCTGAGGTATACTGTCCTGGATTTTCCTTGGAGGTGCACCCTCCTAGGCCTTGCCCCCCCCCTCTTTGGGTAGGAGTAAGTTTATTGCTTTCTGCCTGAGGCGCCCTGACCGACGGGTTTGCCCTGGCTATTTTTGCTAGGTCAGAGTGCTCCTTCTTTAGGGGCACTGGCTTGGCTCTTCCCCACTTTCCCGACCTTGTGTCACATATTCCTGCGGTGGGAGGGAATTAAATACAGTTACGTGGTAGCTGAAAAGAAGACTGTCCACCAAAAACATGCAAATTAATCCAGTATTTATTAAATTAATAATAATAAAACGATTTTATCGTTCGGTTGCCATTTTAAAAAAAAGATTGAGTTTTTCCTAAAAAAAATCTCCCCTTCCTAATCAGTAAACTGAACTGGGTAAAAAAATGTCTAGCGATACGTAAGATCTCTGTTTTCTTCTTTTTTCCTCTAATTTAATAAATACTGGATGAATTTGCGTAATTTTTTTCTGTGCAATCTTCTTTCCAGCTAACATGTAAATACATAACAAAGTTTATACATTTCTTTAAATATTTTCATGTCGTAGCGAAACTATAGAAGCACCTTAATTTTTATTGCCTTTGGTAACAGTTATTTGTTGATTAACGCCCAGCTTTAACTCTAAATAATTTGGGTGACTAAAATAGAATTTACCCTTAAAATTCTCTTAATTTTTGAAAGCTCCAAATCTGAAATCACGTCTCGTGGTTAAAATAAAATAATGATGACTTGAAATGCCTGAGCAGAAGAGAAGAAAAAGAAAGTCTTACTTCGTAGAGTGTGCGTTAGAAGCGGCGGACTAAGGACAGCCATGAAGTGATAATTAGAAAAGGAGAAATTCGCCTTTCAGGTTTGTTATACGCATTTCAATTTTCACTTTAGAAATGTTCATTATGAGAGACAGAGCTAGCAATTTAAAATTTTGAATAGGAAACAATCTATACGTATTTAATAGTGAATGCGTGCATTTTTAATATGTTGACATGGCAAATCGTAAAATGCATAGGTGAGGGGGTCACTCACTACTACTATTACTGCTACTACTATTACAGAGCTAGCAGTTTCAGGTGAATGAAACTATATTTGAATACGAAACAACCGATACTTATTTTTGATTTAAGTAAATAGGCACACGAATATCAGTTACAATTTATGAAATACTAGAAAAAAACTACATTTGATTGTTTTTAATTATTAATAACGTGAACGAGTCGTTTATTTTTTTCACTTAATAAAACAGTTTAAAATTTTATTTTCATTTTAACCATAACACAATGTAAACAAAAAATAAAAGAAATACTCAGATTATTCATTTGAACCATGGTACAGTCGTAAACACTGTTTACGATTCTGAAAATAGTGATTTGAGTAAAAGATTTCGCCGTAGCGTAGAGAATATGTAAATAGTTGATGGCCCTCCATATTTTTTATATTCAATTCAATGCAAATTTTGATCACCAACATTATCTTTTAAAAATCGAGTATTTTTTTTACTGTAAATAACAGAACAAAAAATGGGTGAAAAAACAAAACAAATAAATATTACCAAAGGCAAGATAAGTTACTCTTCTACCTACTTGGATAAGTTTATTTGTGTTTAAATAATTTCAAAGAGTTTTTTGTTGTTGTTCAAAATAAACCCAGTGTCCGCTCTGTTAAGTTAGGACGAAACGAAAAAAAAAAGGTGGATAAACGCTCAAAAATCGAAAATTAAACAAAATACAAGTAGAAACACGTCTAGTAAATGTCACCAATCGTACGGAATTATAATGTTTTTCCAGTATTTTGTTTAAATTTTCGATTTTTGAGCGAGTATCAAGTATCGTTGGTCAGGGCTTATGGGCAGCCATTTTTTGTTGTTCTGAGGTATACGTGACACTGCTGGCCGTACTTCCGCTTTCTATCCACTCCGAGACGAATTTCTGCAACGTTTTTCTTCACTCTCTACGAATCCGACTTTTCTCCTATGATCAAACTTCTCTGTTCGCAATCTAACTTCCCTGTGCCTCCTCCCCCAATCACTCCTCTTTTATCTCTTTCACTTCCAATCAGGAGCATCTCATTTGCATACCTCGTAGTCACCCTGTAGGCATTTAAAGAAACAAGTCGGCCATTCTTGTTTCCTTCTTCTTCACACGAGGTAAGCCACGCAAAAACGCGGTCGGTCGTTCTTGTTTTCTCTTCTTTTTTCCTCATTTACACCACACGCCCCCCTTGATCTTCGAGATCAATAGGATACTTCGTAATCCTCCATCCAAGCAGGCCGCCTCCTCTCACGTCGAGGCCTCTGGGGAACAACTTCTTGGGGGTTAACATTTTCAGGTTCACTACAACGTGGGTCTAAGTCAGGTAAAGTCGCATCATTTGCTTCTCGGTGGCCCTCGATTTCCTCTTCTTTACTGCCCTCACTGCGTACCGGCAGTGTCATGCGACGCAGGTCTAGGATATGCCGGGGAACGCCGTTCACCATCACATTGTTCTTCGACCGCAATCCCGTTACGACCCCTTTTTTCCAACGAGTGGTACACTGTGCATTAGGGGGTTTCACCCACACCTCTTCACCTACTTTGATAGTGGCTTCCTCACTCTCGATTCCTGCTGTTTTGTTGCACGGGTGCCGCCACTTATATGTGAAAACGGCCCTATGAGGGACAGTTGTCTCGTCTTGTTTGGTTTTTGGCGAGATGTTGTACCAAAACACCGCCTCTATGGGTGATACGTTGCTTTTTTCCGCAGCGGCTTTAATGGTGCGATGATTCCTCTCCACTATTCCGTTGCCACTCGGCCGATACGCTGCTCTAAAAAATTGCCTTACTCCCCACTTATCGCATACCCCTTTAAAGGCTTCAGATCGGAAAGCGGGCCCATTGTCCATCAAGAGTTCCTCAACCGGCCCTCTCTCCAAAAATATCTCCTCGATGACCCCTCCGATCGCCCATGCCGCTTCTGCCCTGATTTCTCTCCAGATGGCAAACCTTCCCGGTCCACAGTCGACCATCGAGAGATACAATTTGTGGCGATAGTGCGTCACATCAATAGCCAATCGCTTCCAGTCCTCCGCAACGTGTAACTGTCCTGTTTCGTGTCTGGACGGTCTAGGGTCAATTGATTTGCACTCTCGACAGTTCTCCACCACTTCCCTAACCTCCTCCTCGGTGGTCTCCGGGTAAACCTCTCTGGCTAGGAATAACGTTCGTTCCCGACCAAAGTGGTGCATTTCGTGTGACTCCTTGACTTCTTCCCCTGCATAGCATACCGAGGAGACCTCCTTTCCCTCCTGCAGCCAGGCCTTCTTCACGCGTGCCATCGAATCCGCCTTGTTTTTTTCTGATGGGACCAACACGACAGATACTCTTAACTGGAACTCCGCTATTAGATCGGCGAGCGCTCCGAGTCTGCGCTTGATCAGCATTTCCGCAGCACCTTTGGTCTTAACTCTCTTATCGCCAGTTACTGCCGACCGAATCCACGATGCTGCCGTTGCCGAATCGGTTTTAATTTCAATTATTTTCAATCCCCACTTCAGGGCCAGATTGAGTCCTTTCATAACGGCATCTAGTTCTGCTACGTTGATATGGGAGAAGTCGTTGGTTTTTCTTAGCCATGCCGCATCCTCCACAGTTACGCCTCCCATCTCTAGTACGACGCCCAACGCCAGGTTACTGGCATCGCACCAAATCACACCCGCATCTCCGCTGCTGACATACCAGTCCCCTTTCACTGGGTCCTCATTCCTCACCCTCGCAATGATTTCTTGCAGCATGTTCATAACCTCCTTCGTTACACGGCCCTCCCAGCCAGCAGTGCCTGCTAGTCGTTTAATAAAACTACATGCTATCCTGAGCCAGCCAGCGATAGGATAGTGCCCGACCAGCCTCCCGCAGACTGAGAAGAGTTCTCGCTTCGTCAGCTCAGATCCGACTTCGGGTATTACACTCCCTCGTTCGAAGACAAGGCTTTCTTTTCCATCTCGCCTTAGTTTCAACCCCAGCACCCGTCCTCCATCCAGGGCCTCCGCCGGTTTTGCAGTTAACCCATACTTCTCGACATGGCTTCTTACTTTCTCCGCTGTCACCTCTGCCTCCTCCACCAGAATGTCGTCAATGTACGAACTAGTGGCCTCCTCCACTGAACGGTCTTTGCTCAGCACTGTCTTCAGCACGGCAGTCATAATTTTGGGGGCTGAACTCAGCCCAAAGCCTAGCCTCGTCAGACAATACACTCGCCCCTTGTACCGGACCAGCTGGTACTGCCAGAGTTTTTCATCTACATGGATCTGCAGATATGCCGATTTCAGATCGACAATTTTTGTGGCCCGTCCCATTCTTCTCCATTTCCTCATGACCTCCTCACATACGTCGATCCCCGTTCCAGTGTGGCAGGCTACGTGTCTGTTCAATTCTCTGAAGTCCAGTACGGGCCTAATCTTGTTTTTCGTAGGCTGAACAACCGCCAGTAGTGGCAACACTCATTTTTCTTCCCCTGTCCACGGTTTCAGAATTCCTTCTTTTATCCACCTCTCCACTTCTTCCTCAAATCCTTTTCTTATTTCTCCTCGCAGGGTGTTTTCGTAGCAGCCCACTTTATTCTGTAGTTCCGGGGGTCCGGAGATCCATTTCCATTCCACCGTCCACCTCACGCCATCAAACTTTGCCAGGAAATCTTTGTCCTCAATGCAGCAAACCTCCGGTTTTGGTATTCTGATGGTTCTATCACCTTCCACTCCTGCCATCCCCACTGCACTGAGACGTCCGAACGTCACTTGGCTCCCTCGTAACGTGGCGCCCCCCAGTCGGTTAATTGCACTCATACCTATAATCACGTCAACACCACCGACCAGATGATTCAACACTAAGGCTCGCAGTCCAATGGACACCCCTTGCACCATTACTTCAGCTGTCGTCTCACCTAGGCACTTCACATCCCTGCCATCCACGGTCCTAATAGTCCTGGTTCCGCTCCATGACCTAGCGACATTCCTCGCTAACAACGTTGTAGTACAGCCTGTGTCGACAAGGGCTATGGCTTTCTTCCCATTGACTACTACCGGTAACCGAGGCAACGTTCCATCATGCGCCATCTCCGCACAGAAGGGGTAACCACTGGCGCAATAGCTTCCCTTCACTCGTTTCCCTGGTGCCGTGCAGCAACACAATAGCGGCTAAGGTGCCCCACTTGTCCACATCGGTAGCACGTGATCCCCGGTCTCGGCTCTTTGCAGTCCTTGATCAGATGAGGGCCCTGGCACCGGAAACACTTGATTGCAGGTCTCCCCTCCTGTCGCCTCGCCGGCTGCCTCTCATTCAAGTGAGGCCTCATGCACATATTTCCACCCACAGCTGCAGCCACAATTGGGCTTTTAACATTTTTCACTAGGACTCTGGCGTGAACCAAGAGATCGTCCACTTCCATAGTATGGATCCCAGTGATTCTCTGCATGTTCGTAGAGATTTCCTCTGGGAAGCCGTTAACTAGGTACAGCTTTACCGTCATCTCCAGGCTCCTCCCCACGTAACCAGCCAACCCTGCCAGTCTCCTGATCTCTGCCGCAAAGACGTCAACCGACTCGCCGGTCCACCTCAAACTGGAAAGCTTACCAAGTGCTTCGAATGGGCCCTCAGCGAAGGCCAATTTCAGCCTTTGCTCCACTGAGGCAAAGTCTTCCTTGTCTTCATCTCGCATCTGCTGGTAAATCGTGAGGGCTTCCCCCTCTAAGTATAGCGGCAGCAGGGTGACCACATCTTCTATCTTTTGCAGCTTCGCCACCATCTTTAATTTCTCCAGCCACTTAATCAGGTCACCCTCCCCAGTAAAGGGTCTCAGCATGTGAGTGCTCAGTCTCCACTCAGCCATGGTAATTTGCTCGATGTGCCGAAATAGATTGAGGTATACGTGACACTGCTGGCCGTACTTCCGCTTTCTATCCACTCCGAGACGAATTTCTGCAACGTTTTTCTTCACTCTCTACGAATCCGACTTTTCTCCTATGATCAAACTTCTCTGTTCGCAATCTAACTTCCCTGTGCCTCCTCCCCCAATCACTCCTCTTTTATCTCTTTCATTTCCAATCAGGAGCATCTCATTTGCATACCTCGTAGTCACCCTGTAGGCATTTAAAGAAACAAGTCGGCCATTCTTGTTTCCTTCTTCTTCACACGAGGTAAGCCACGCAAAAACGCGGTCGGTCGTTCTTGTTTTCTCTTCTTTTTTCCTCATTTACACCACAGCAGAGTGGGAACAAGGTTTGTTTTAAACAAAAAGAAAACTTGCATGTGCTATTTGTTTGTATTTTAAACCCGTTTGAAGTGCTATTTATTAGAAATTAAAATCTTCATTGGTATTCGTTGCACAAATTCAATATGGCTACGCTGGGGGGGGGGTCGTCTTCTCCAAAGTGTCAGCCTCGTTTTCGATTGTTTCTGTTTCAGCTTCAGGGTTTCTTTTTTTACTGGGACTCATATTCAAAACACAGATATGTCATTTTTCCGAGTCAAAGGACGAAATAAAGACGAATAATTTACATATGTTATAAGGAATAATATATTTTTGTTGATTTACATAGTTGAAAATGAAAATTTTTTTTTTATGTACATATTTTATAAGGAATAAAACATTTTCATTAAACGTCTGCACTTCCCGCACTTTATTTGTTTGGCTATAATGCCCATTTTTCGGCAAAACTTGATAGTTTCGGGTATGTCATCACTGAAACGCACTGCAATTGACATAAGGGTCAATTCAGTAATTCCACTGTATAATACTTGTGCTTGAGCCATTTTCAAATTAAGCGCGTGTATGTATAGGAAGGAAAGATAACTCTGTTTTAGTACGCAAGTTCTACGACGACGATTATGAGTGCCAGTAAAAAACACACACACACACACGCCGTAACCTTTGACACCGAGAATGAGGCTGAGACGAAAGCGAGGCTGTATCGACGCCATTTTCTTTTTAGTCACGATAGATGTAAAAAAAACAGAAGAATTTTTTTTTTACATCTAATAAAAACCCATTTATACTATGTAAAAATATAAACAAATATCATAGCTAAGTAGACAAATATCTCTTCTCGACGTAGGTTAAACTCACTTGTTGCATATTTATTTTTATAACCCCGTTCTCGTTAGTTTTTTGGACCCCGTTCGCGCCTCTGCTGAGCGTCGTAACATATACCCTAAAAAATGTGTATAAGCAATAAAAATGTGCGTGTGTGTGTTTTGGTGCCCGGAAAACTCGTCCCAGGAAAACTCGGCAACGGAAAATTCGTCAACGGAAAATTCGTCAACGGAAAACTCGGCAATTTTGGCCAAGTAGGAAAATTCGGCAATTATCGAATAAATATCGATTGAAAATAGATTTAAGAACCGTTTTTACAGGAGATATACTTGTAAATACGGGGCTACCCCCCTCCCCAGTGAAGAACATTTTTTATATATTTTTTTTGTACTTGTGCAGTTTACGAACCGGGCTATTTTTTAGATAAGATTTTCAAGTTAAATTAAATTTTTACGATATATTTTGCTTATTATATTGTTAGGTGAAAGTACAGAATAGTTAACAAAGCCCCCTCACTCCATGTTAAGAATGGCTTTCTAAATAATGTTATTTCAACCCTATTCGTAATTACGTTACAAAATTAAAGGTTTGGACCTGGTTATTTTTTACATAAAATTTTCAAGTTAAATTCAATTTTTACGATATCTTCTGTTAATTAAATTTACGTGAAAGTACAGAATAGTTAACAAAGCACCCCCGCCCCATTCTCCCCACGTAAAAAATCGGGGTATCTTTTACAATAATCCGCACACTGAAAACGCTCAAAACACAACTATACAACAAATAAAAGTATCACCCATGCATTCTGAAAAGAACACTTTTCAAATGAGTAAATATGCTCGTATAATCGACGGATTTACAAGATGGCGGCATGCGTGATGATGTTTTTTTTTTTGGTTATCGCTCAAGTGTTAAAATGTGTTTTTTTTTCTTCTCCATATTATTACGTAATACTAAATTGATTTTAACTCCAAAACATTCATCATGTCATAATCTAAGAAAAAAAGCCATTATTATCGCCGATTGTCTCCGACGCCGATCTCAACATTTACCTTATTATGTTGGAACTTTTGAACTTTCTTGACTGGATCAATTTCGTTTCGTATATTTTAGGTTATCTATGTTACGTTATTTTCTATACCGAAAAAAAATATGTTGCTTTTATAACTTTTTTTTTTTTTAAATCTAAATGTGACTATTACTTCTTGAATAGGGTTTTCACTTTTGTCAGGTCACCATGTCAGACATACTTTTTGATAAGGGCTCTTAGTTTTTTTTTTTGCCATTGCGGTTGGTTAGGAAGAAAGTGAGGATGAAGAATATAACTTGTTAGAGTTAGCTGTGTCTGGAACATAACGAGAAATGTTGGTGCTTATGCTGATTAGCGGCCATATGAAAAAATTATTTTTATATAAAAACAATAATATATACTTATTAAGCATTACATTCTTACTCACTGTACGAAAAAGTAGAAAAAATTATCCACTAGAACTTTAATTACAAGTATTTTTCCATTCTGCGTATCATAACAGCGATTCGTTCAGTAAGCGTCCATCTTGTTTTTAAGAAGATTTCAAAGGCAGATAACTTAAATCTTCTTAAAAAACAAGATGGAGGCTTACTGAACGAATCGCTGTTATGATACGCAGAATGGAAAAATAGTTGTAATTAAAGTTCTAGTGGATAATATTTTCTGCTTTTTCGTACAGTAAGTAAGAATATAATGCTTAATAAGTATATATTATTGTTTTTATATAAAAATATTTTTTTCATATGGCCGCTAATCAGCATAAACACCGAAATGTTTGGTAGGCTGGTTTTTGTTTATAACCGAATGCTGTATCCTGGAGGCCTATCTCAGCATGCCACTTGTGAAGTCCGTAACGCTAACATTGCTAGTGTTCAGATCGAGGGTCGTGTCCCCCAATTATTTACGTGTTCGTATAATGAAGCAATGTTGCATGCAAAAGACAGAGTAATAATTAATAAACAATATGAAGTAGTTCAAATAACATTTATTGAACGTGTGTGTACGTGGAATGGTGAAGTGTGTGATGTATGCATGTGTGTCGATGGAAAAACAGTTCTTGAAAAGGTATAAGAAGAAATGAATCCGGCGTAGGAAAAGTCTTTGAAAGCCGTACACAAAGAAAATGAGTTGAGAAACTCTTACCGTTGTTTGACCACGTGTGTTGGTAGTTGTTATGCCGATGACTAGTTGAAGAGAAAAGCGTGAGACGAAACGCTAGTGTATTAGCGTCGTTCTGCCGAGGCCAATTGACCAGAAGAAAAAAGTGAAACGGAACGCTAGTGTCAGCGTCGTTCTGTCGAGGCCAAAAGGCGAGTGAAACGGAGTGCTGGTGCCAGCGTTGTTCTGCCGATGCTGGTCGGTGAAAAAGAGATGGATTTTCCGTTTGCAACGGTTTTTATAGTCAGAAGGGCAGATAACTCTGGTGTCGCTTTACAGCGCCACCTGTCGGTGAAAAAGCGACACCTACCGGCAAACCGGTGTAGTTATGTTTTGAAAGGAGGAGGTAACTGCTACAAGGACTCCCCCCCAGATTGAAAAATATTTAAAATATTATTCAATATGTACAGTTGTAGATGAGAAGCATTCTTTGTGGGTATGTCTGTTTTGCTGTTGAAGATTAGAAAAAGTAGTGTGCACGCTACTTATTTCTGTTTCTGCATTGAATGATTGATCGCAAGTGCGTCTGCGGAATTGAGTGTTTGTAACGCATGTGGATCTGCGTGTTGTTTGCATGCAATTGGGTCTGCATCAAGTTTGAGCGCAAGTGAGTCTGCGGTCGAAAAATACTGAGTGCAAGCGAATTTGCACTTGTTGGTGGCATTGTTCATGTTGATTAGTCTGCGTGATGCAGAGCTGATGAACGAGCGTTGAATTGTCAGTGTTGTCCGGGAATGTTTGGTGCTTTGGTCTGCGCGGTTGTTGATGAGTGAGCACAAGTGGGTCTGTGCGGTGTTGATGAGTGAGCACAAGTGGGTCTGTGCAGTGTTGATGAATGAGCACAAGTGAGTCTGTGCAGTTGTTGATGAGTGAGCACAAGTGAATCTGTGCAGTTGTTGATGAGTGAGCACAAGTGGGTCTGTGCAGTGTTGATGAATGAGCACAAGTGAGTCTGTGCAGTTGTTGATGAATGAGCACAAGTGAATCTGTGCAGTTGTTGATGAGTGAGCACAAGTGAGTCTGTGCAGTTGTTGATGAATGAGCACAAGTGAATCTGTGCAGTTGTTGATGAATGAGCACAAGTGAATCTGTGCAGTTGTTGATGAATGAGCACAAGTGAATCTGTGCAGTTGTTGATGAATGAGCACAAGTGAATCTGTGCAGTGTTGATGAGTGAGCACAAGTGAGTCTGTGCAGTTGTTGATGAATGAGCACAAGTGAGTCTGTGCAGTTGTTGATGAATGAGCACAAGTGAGTCTGTGCAATTGTTGATGAATGAGCACAAGTGGGTCTGTGCAGTTGTTGATGAATAAGCACAAGTGGGTCTGTGCAGTTGTTTGATGAATAAGCACAAGTGGGTCTGTGCAGTTGTTGATGTTGTTCATGATAATTAGTCTGTGTTGTGGAACTGATGAACAAACATGTAGTTGTTGAGATTGGTAGTACACTATGGTCAAAATCAGATGCACAAATGTCTGCAAGTGAGTTAGCAGGTCCAGATACAAGTGGGTCTGTACTGGTGTTGGTGCGTCGTTCGAGTTGATGTGTCTCCCAGTTGATCAACGAACGTCCAGTTGTTGAGTATTTAGTCGTGCTTGTGCAGTTGTACTCATTTTGAACTTGTGTGATTTCTTCCATAGTGTCGTCAGTGATGTCCGGAAATGTTTGATGAATGTCCGGGAAGAGTTGGTTGTTCAAGTTGATGGGTCCTCCTGTTGATCAATGAACGTCCAGTTGTTGAAGAGGGTTGGTAGCCCTTGAAGGGTGGTGTTGGTGCTTGCTGCGCCTGACTTTTTACAACCAGTATTAAGTCTTGAGGCTTGGTGATGTTCGACATCGTGTGTTGTCTGTTTTGTAGTTTTCTTTTCTTTTATATATATATTTCCAACACGTGGGTAGAAGGGAAAAAGAAAGAAAAATGGAGTCGTAATTTGTTTCACACGAGGAATGACGTTTTGTTTTCGTTTTAGTTTGTTTGAATGTTAGTTTCCACGTAGAGAAAGAATGGCGGATTCTCTTTCTCGTTGAAAAGAAAGAAAGAAAAAAAAATTCGTATTTTCTTCTTTTTTTTTTTTGAATTTTCATTTCCACGTGGTTAGGGAAAAAGATGGCAGCTTCCTTTTTTGCTTGCTGTTGAAACAGAGAAAATAAGTTCGTATTTTCTTTTTTTGTTGTTTGAATTTTCATTTCCACGTGTCAGAAAAAAAATGGCGGCATTTCTTTGAATTTTTTATCAACACGTGGTCCGGAAAAAGATGGCGGCATTTTTTTTGAATTTTTTTTTTTTTCAACACGTAGTCACGAAAAAGATGGGCAACGTGAGCGTTTGTTTTCTTTTGTTTTCTTTTTATCTCCACGTGTTCAAAACAAAAGAAAATGGCGTCTTGTAAGGTCCTTTTGTTCGTCGAAAAAGAAGAAAAAAGGGGATTGGGAAAAGTTTGTCTTTTTCTTTGTATATAATTTTCCGACACGTGGGTAGAGAAAGAGAAGAAAAAATGAAATTGTAATTTGTTTTATACTCGGAGAGAGCCGAGAAATGTTTGTTTTTCTTTGTTTGGGTATTTCCGCGTGGCCAGGAAAAATGGAGACGGTGGCTTCTTTTTTTTGTTTGTTTGTATATTTCTACCACGTGGGTAGAAAAAAAAAGGAAAAAGATGGATGCGTAATTCGTTTCACCACGGAAGAAAAAAACGAGAAATTATATATTTTTTTTGTTTGTTCTAGTATGAAATTAATTACTCTGCTCCATACAACAAAGCTTGCACGTCGGGTCACCAATGTTCGGATCGAGAGGGGGTGATGTTCCCAGGCTATAAACGTGTAAAGTTGAATCAAGCAATGTTGCATGCAAAAGACAGAGTAATAATTAATAAACAATATGAAGTAGTTCAAATAACATTTATTGAACGTGTGTGTACGTGGAATGGTGAAGTGTGTGATGTATGCATGTGTGTCGATGGAAAAACAGTTCTTGAAAAGGTATAAGAAGAAATGAATCCGGCGTAGGAAAAGTCTTTGAAAGCCGTACACAAAGAAAATGAGTTGAGAAACTCTTACCGTTGTTTGACCACGTGTGTTGGTAGTTGTTATGCCGATGACTAGTTGAAGAGAAAAGCGTGAGACGAAACGCTAGTGTATTAGCGTCGTTCTGCCGAGGCCAATTGACCAGAAGAAAAAAGTGAAATGGAACGCTAGTGTCAGCGTCGTTCTGTCGAGGCCAAAAGGCGAGTGAAACGGAGCGCTGGTGCCAGCGTTGTTCTGCCGATGCTGGTCGGTGAAAAAGAGATGGATTTTCCGTTTGCAACGGTTTTTATAGTCAGAAGGGCAGATAACTCTGGTGTCGCTTTACAGCGCCACCTGTCGGTGAAAAAGCGACACCTACCGGCAAACCGGTGTAGTTATGTTTTGAAAGGAGAAGGTAACTGCTACACTAGGTATGGGTCTTGTCTACTTTCAAACGATTTCTTTAATGTTCTTTTAATTGTTTGAATGTTTCTTTCTACTAAGCCATTCGACTGTGGATAGTTCGGACTTGTCGTGATATGCCTAATATCCCAATCTTTAGCAAATTGTCTAAATTCTGATGATCGGTACTCGGGTCCATTGTCACTAATCACTATTTGTGGAATGCCAAATTTTGCGAAGGTGTTTTTTATTTTATTGATCACCGTACTTGATTTGCAGTCATCAAGTTTGTAGATATCGAAATATCTAGTCGCGTAGTCTATTATCACTACATATGCTTTACTATATAAGTAAAATACGTCTGTTGCAACTTTGGTCCATGGTGTTACGGGTATTTCATGGTGTATTAGTGATTCTGACGGTTGTCGGTTTCTGTGATCTAGACAATATGTGCATGTGCTAACCATTTCTTTTATTTGATTGTTTATGTTAGGCCAATGTACGACCTCTTTTGCTCTTGTAATGCACTTTTCTATGCCCAAATGTCCAGTGTGGATTTTTTGTAGGGCTTCCTTCCTTAGGGAGGTTGGGACCACTATTCGTGTACCTTTCAATACTAGTCCTTTCACAACCGATATGTCATCGCGGACTGGCATATATGGTGCTATTGTGGGTGGCACGTCCATTTTTTCTGGCCAAGTTGATGTCGCATATTTCATGAGTATTTTTAGTGTTGGGTCTTTCCCAGTCTCCTCACGGTATATGTTGAGTTTTTGGTCGCTCATTGGATATTGTTTTATAATGGTATGGATATATTTGTCCATTTCTGTATCCGATATTTCTTGTTCGCTGTCTGATATGTATGCACGTGATAATGCATCAGCAATTACGGATTCTCGCTCTGGAATGTATATTACTTCGAATTCGTATTTCTGAAGCGCGAGTATGAATCTTTGTATTCTCGGAGGGCTTTTTGTAATGGATTTTTTAAAAATTTGCCTTAATGGTTTGTGATCATTTTCTATGAGAAATTTTCTTCCATAGATATATTGGTGGAATTTGTTGCAGGCGAACACTATGCTGAGCGTTTCCAATTCTATCGGGCAGTAATTTTGTTCTGCTGAGGTTGTCGATCGTGACGCGTATGACACGGGTAACCATTTTTCACCATGTTTCTGTTGTAACACTGCACCCAATCCATGTTTGCTGGCATCGGTGGTGATTTTAATTTCTTTGCTGGGATCATAAAATTTTAAAACTGGTAGGCTAGTTATTATCCGTTTTAGTTTTTCTATAGCCTCTATTTGAGGTGAATCAAATGACCACAGCGTATCGTTGTGTAGCAGTACTCTCAACGGTGTAGTTACCTCTGAGTACTCTGGTATGAACTTGCACAGGTAGTTGGTCATTCCCAAAAATCGTTGGATATCTTTTTTATTTTCGGGTAGAGGCATGTGTGTTATTACCTTCATTTTAGAAGGGTCTGGTTTTATTCCTTCATCAGTGATCAAATGACCTAAATATGTTAATTGCTTTGTTGCAAATTCACATTTATTTTTGTTTAATTTTAATCCAGCTTTGCGTAGTTGACTGAATACTTTGTCTAATGTTTTTATATGGTCCTCTAATGTTTCTGACCATATTATTATGTCGTCCTGTGAGTTCTTCGTTCCAGGTATGCCTTCTATTATTTTTGCAACTTGTGCTTGAAAAAATTCAGAGGCACTATGTATTCCATATGGCAGGCGCGTGAACGAATAACGACCAAATGGCGAATTAAATGTTAATAGCTTAGAGCTTTCTTCATCAACGGGTATTTGCCAATATCCATTTGAAGCGTCTAATTTCGTGAAATATTTTGGATTTTCCATTTCTGCAAATATTTCTTCGGCGGTGGGTAATTTGTAGTGTTCTCTTTTTATGGCCTTGTTTAGGTCTCTAAGGTCCAAACATAGTCTTTATTTTCCGTTCCGTTTCTCCACTATTACCAGAGAATTTACCCAATCTGTCGGTTCTTCAACGGGTTTTATTATTCCCATTTTTGTCATTTTTTCTAACTCCTTTTTTAATTTTGGTTTCATCCCAATCGGTATGTTCCTTGGAGGATTTATGACGGGTTTTATGTCCGGAGTTATTGGTATATGATGTGTGACTGGTAATTTTCCGATGTCACCATAGCAATCTTTATATTTTTCTTTTAATGCTTCTATGTCCGTCTTGTTTATTTCATAAGTTCTTTTTATCAGTCCTAGTTCTTCCGCTGTTTCTGCGCCGATTACTGCGTTTGCATTTGTGTTTGCCACAATGAAATGCGAACTTACTTTTATATTTTTATTTTGTAATTGTATATCACAGCTCCCTATCGTGGGAATTTGCGTACAGTTGTAGGTGGTTAATTTTATAGACGTTTTATTTAATTTTGGCTTTGGTTCAATAGTTCTATATATTTTTGCTGGTAATACATTTACTTCAGCACCTGTATCGATTTTGAAGTTGATGAGTGTTTCGTTGCCTCGAATCTTTACTTTCCATTTGTCAGTTTGTAGTGCGTCTACATTTTTTTTCAATATGGCGTCCATGTTAAACTGATTTTGCTCCACGTGGTCTGAATTGTGTGAGTGTCCGACATTATATAGTTTCTTCTTTTTCGTTCGACATATTCGAGCGAAGTGTCCTTTTTTTGCCGCAATTTGTGCAGTTTTTATTGTATGCTGGACAGTTTCATTTCTGATGTGACCCAGCGCAGTAGGTGCATGTCTCAATCCATTGTTGTGTTTTCGCGGGCTTTTTGTCTTCACGTTTGAACATGACTTTGGACGACAGCCTGTTTTTCTTTGGATTGCGAATTGTTGAGATATTTTCTGTTTCGCATGTAGCCATTATCTTGGAGTGTCTCTTCGTTTCTTCAGCACTCATGCCTGCTTGTATCGCTATTTGTAAATCCAGTGAAGGTTCTCTGAGCATTCTTTCTCTCAACATGTTGTCATTAACGCCACAAATTAGAATGTCTTTTATTAGTCTTTCAGTGAGGACACCGAATTCACATTTGTTTGTCTTTTGCCGTAGTTCTGTGACGTACTCATCAAATCTCTGTGTTTCTTTCTGTTTGCACGTGAGAAATTGATATGTGAGAAACGTCAGGTTTTTTCTTGGTTGGCAGTGCGCGTCAAATTTTTCTATAACTTTTTTCAAGTTTAGCTTCTCTTCGTCATTTTCAAAGTTAAACGTATAATATATTTTCCTTCCCTCGGTTCCTATACAGGTCAGCAATATTGAAGTTTTCACCTTCTCCGGTTTCTTGTCCGACTCTGTAGCTTGCAGGAACAATTCAAATTGGTTTTTCCAAGTTTCCCATTCCTGTCCGAGATTATCCGAAGAGAAATTTAATTCTTTTGGATGTGGTAAAAATTCCATTTTTCTTCTTCTTTTTTTTGTTGAAAATATTGATATACGGCTGTGAGTGTTGACGGTTCGATGTTTTATTCTGACACCATTTTATATTATGCGTTGATACAGGTGAGTATTAAATAAAGCCATGTTAGTAACTTGTTACTGAAGCATTCATTAACAGAGGCGAGACACACGTGTGAACGTAACAAACAATTTATTTACACTGAATACATAGCAGTTTACCACTAATACAAGTAGTGGGAGGTTGCCGCCAAGAGTGATGGTGGGAGTCACTAAGTCAACGGGAGATAACTCGTGTTTACGTAACAGACGACAACAGAAGAACACATTATATCATGAGGCGATCAACTCTGCAACTTATTTGAATCGTATTTTTGGGGGGGATAAATTTTGTTGGCGCGTATTGATTTTGAGTCTAATTCCCACACAGTAATAAGTCTAGGCATGAACGCACAGGCACAAAGCCAAACCACAACTCAATCTAACCCAAGATACTGCACGTACATATAAGCATAATAGATCATTCATGCAACTCCTACACTTTTTTAAAACTTTCTCTTTTATATCTAAACGCTACTACTACTCCTATCATATAAGAGATTCATCCGGTGGGCCTTTTTTCCGGTCACCGTGCTGAAGATACTTTTCCATAAGGATCCTTTTTTAGTTCATGTAGTTTAGTACATGTTTTTTAAATTACGATTTTTGACGCCTGCTCTCTTTTGAAACTTTTAAAAATAATTAACATTGAAAATGAAATGTTTTGAAATCTTGAAAACTAAGTATGACAAATGGATTTTCGATTTTTCGTGGCCATACAGAAAGAGCACAATACAGAAACTGTTAGGAAGGACATGTTTCTGTCAACATTTTAAAAAATATTTTATTGCATTCTCTTCCTTGATCTAAGTGAAAATTGTTGAAATCTTTATTTTAATTCTTGTTTTTGTAAATAAAAAGGGGTTTGTTTGCTGGAAAAATGTTTGAAATCAGTTTTTACAAGTTACAAGCATAAAATCGGGATGAGTTATCTCCCTTACAGAAAAATGAACTAAAGACGATACATTAAAATCAATATATATATATATATATATATATATATATATATATATATATATATATCGGAAATGAAAAAGAAAAAAACAAAAGATGTTTTTTTTGTTTTTGTTTTTTTAAATTTATTTTTTATGTATTCATCAACGTTTCGTCTTTATTTGTAAGACTTCCTCAGGTTGATAATTTTAAGAAAATGTCATGCAAGTACATAGAAATATTGGCTACTACTTCTTCTCATTAACCCATCATGTCAACCCAATATTTCTATGTACTTGCATGACATATTTCTTAAAATTATCATCCTGAGGAAGTCTTACAAATAAAGACGAAACGTTGATGAAATTTTTTTTTTTTAAAACATCTTTTGGTTTTTCCTTTTTCATTTCCCATTACGTCGGATAACCTTCATCCTTTCCTTTCTCATATATATATATTTATATGTGTGTGTATTCATAGGCAGCATTTCTTCATTTATGTATGTTTGATTAAACAACAGAGACAATTCTTGTTTTTTTTTATCCATCTTTTCCTGTTGACGGACTAATGATCTAATGTTCTGTTCGAGTGTGAACAGGAACTCGCCAAAACTGCTAACGTTTTCGACTCCCATGAATCTTCTTCAGGCACGTGAGGAGTTATGCAAACAAAAACTGGTGAATTTATTTATCGAGTTTCTCAATAAATTAATACGTATCCTGCCAAAAGTCAAAGGTGCACAAGCATATCCGTGCACCGCTTTGAACATTCAGCACTCTAGACGCTCGGTTCAGCCATATTAACATTGATCTGGTTGGACCATAGCCGGTCAGTCAGGGATTTACTTATCACCTGACCTGTATAGACCGCTTTACACGGTGGCCTGAAGCCATTCCCCTAAAAGACATTTCGGCTGAATCTGTTGTGCGAGCCCTTATATCTAACTGGATATCGCGTTACGGAGTTCCAACAACTATTACCACCTACCTTGGTTGACAGTTTGAATCTCACCTATTCCAGGAACTTTCCAGGATTTAAAGAATTAAATGTAACCGTACTACTAGCTATCAACCAGCTTCTAACAGAATGATAGAACGCTTCCATCATCAATTGAAAGCCGTGTTGCATGCTTATCCTGACCAGCAGCGATGGAGCGAGTACATACCTATTGTCCTTCTTGGCTGTCGCGCTGCGATCAAAGAGGACATCGGATACTCTCCAGCCGTTTATGGACTACCTCTAAAGGATATGCAGCACCGTGTCCAGGCAGTGATGTCGCACCTCATATTTGGCCAGAAAAATCAAGCTGAAATCAGCTTCACTGTGGCTTTGAGTCCGAGGTGTGTTAAGTTGTGAAGGGTATCAAAGACAACCCTATCATGAGTCGGTGGAACAAAAGGGCGAGGTGGATCTGTTGAGGTGTCACAGATGATCTGCGTGTCTGAAGTGGGCATGGGCAGATATTTGAATTTGTAAGTTGCAAACTCAGGCGACGACAGTTCTAGAATGTCCAGACGTGGTTGGTCTAAAGCCATCTGTTGTATATCGATATACGAGGGCGAAGACACAGAATTTATAGGAAGGCGGGACAAGGCGTCTGCCGCAGCATTCTGTTCACCAGAGATATGTTGGATATTAGTAAATTGTGAAACAACATCCAAGTGGCGAGTTTCGCAAGGAGAATATTTGTCCGGCTTCACACGCAGTGCGTATGTAAGTGGCCGGTGATCAGTGTAGATAACGAATTGACGGTCCTCGAGTGAATGCTGAAAGTGTTTCACTGCGAGGTACATTGCCAGTAGTTCATGCCCAAAGGTGCTGTAACGTTGTTCTTCCGGTTTCAGTTGTTTCAAAAAGTATTCAAGAGGTTGTAGTTGACCTTGGTGTTGCTCTTGAAACACCACACTTAAAGCTGTGCCCGATGCATCAACAACCAGTGAAAACTGGGCATTGGACACAGGATGTGCTAGCAAGGATGTTGTTGCTAGTTTCTGCTTCACTTCAGTGAAAGTTTTCAGCTAAATATAATTCAGTGAAATAGGCTCATTTTTCTACTTCCTGTCACGTAATAGGTCAGAAAGAGGAGACAGAAGATCTGTCCCAGTGTTGGATAAAGCATCTGTAATAGTTTAACAGACCCAGAAAGTGCCTTAGTTGGTGAAGTGAAGTGGGTAGTCTTGTAGAGCTTTAACCTTTTCAGGCAAAAGAGATATGCCTTCAGGGTTGATAATGTAGCCCAAGAAAACTAGTGATGAAGAACCAAAAACGCATTTACCAGGGTTAATCCTCACCTGGTATTGCTGAAACTGTTTGAACAGTAGTCAGAGACGGGTGACATGTTCCTCAGGTGAGGCACTTGCCACAAGAATGTCGTCTATGTAATTATAGACGAAGTCAAGTTCTTGCACTACTTCGTCCATGAAGCGTTGGAAGGTACTAGCTGCGTTTCGCAAACCGAAAGGCATAGTCAGGAATTCAAACACTCCAAACGAAGTTGTTACCACCGTTTTGGGTATATCTGCAGGATTCAGTGGAATCTGATGATAAGCCTTAACTAAGTCTAGTTTAGGGAAGGTCTTACAACCGTGCAGAGATGAAGCAAAGTGCTGTATGTGTGGGATTGGATAACGATCAGGTACCGTCATAGCATTGAGTCGTCAATAGTCCCCAGTCGGACGCCAATCTCCGGAGCGCTTTGGGACCATATGCAAAGAGGAAACCCATGGACTGGACGAGGGGTTTATAATTCCCTGTTGCAGTATATGGTTAAATTCCGCCTTTGCCGCTTTTAGTTTCTCTGCAGGTAAGCGACGAAGGTGTGAGAAAACAAGAGCTCCTGTGGTCTCAATATAATGTTTGGCTGAGTTAGTTGGTTTGCTCACAACAACATTCAAGTAGTAGGAGTGTAGTAGGGTCTGGTATTGGTCATCGGTTGCAGCAATAAATAATACCGGGCTGATAGATGGTGTATTCGATTTCAAACCCGGAACGGAAGGTTCCATATTAGCGTCTATCAGTCGTCGTCTGTGCATGTCCACTAATAAATTAAAGTGGTGCAGAAAATCCAAGCCCAGCATGGGGTAAGGTAAATCGGCTACTGTAAAGACGCAAGTAAAGTCTCTGCGCAATTCCAAGTCCAAAGAACGAGAAATTTGACTGTGCATGGAAATAGGAGAGTGATTTATGGCTTGCAGTTAAATAGGCAAACTGATTGGCCAAAACCAACGCACAGAGACACTGATACGCATTACAAAGTAAATCTATGACTGCTTAACCCCCTCCAGCACAGTCTTAAAATCTATTTTTATCGATTGACAACTATTAACAAAAGATAATTTGTGGCGTCCTTGTGTTAAAAAAATTAATGAAAACTCATGACTGCTAGACTATTTCTCAAATAGTTATTTTCACTGAATTTATGTAAAATGGCGCAGGTAAAATAGCACCGATAAATATGCCACAAGTTGATAAATATGAAAAAATGGTACAAGAGAAAAATATAGATAAAAATCTCACAATGAGTTCAGCAAAACTTGAATACAATATGTATAGGGAAAACATAAAAGTAACTCCTTCCCTAAATAAGATTCTACTTTTTTTAGGCGGTCACTGAAAAAAACCAAAAAAACAATAACTTTTTTTTTGTTATTTAGAGTAGCAGATAAGTTGCGCATATAAATTTCACGTTAAATGACCCCTCCCTTTTCAGGCTATACTAACTTTTTAAGGCAGTTAACTAATTTTGTTACCACTAACCCTAAGTCCATTTGGCAAAGTTGTAAAACCACACCTAATCGCTTTAAAAAGTAGAACCCATCCACCCCGCCCCCAAACCAACGCATAGAATTTATCTCATATCTAAAAAAAAATTGTTTAACTGTTCTAAAAAGTTTGAATGACCCGGAAATGCTGTATCATTTTATGTTAAAATTTTATGCTAAACTGATCGCCCAATCTGCATTCTGAAATAATTGCTGTTGTTTTTTTTTCGCGAATGATTAGTAATACAATACATAATTTTTTAAAATGTATTTTTCGTATTACCACCCAGACTTAGGGTTATATTAATCTCTTGTCTTATAGCACATCTTTACATCTTCCTCTCTCGTTCTCGATCTTTCAATACTATTCATTTCCGTTCCTCCTTGTTATGTATATATATATATATATATATATATATATATATATATATATATATATATAACAGCAACGGCCTTCATCTTTAGAAACATTATTTATTGATTCCGTAACTTTAATTTGAAAACAATACTGTATTTACTGAAATTATTGTAATTTTTACTTATCTCAACCAAGTTAAAATGTTGGGATGAAGCGTATCATGAATTGAATCCGAAACTGCTGCTCAGACTCTATCCTTATATAGTGTTTAATAAAGGATATAATTAGTTCTTTTTTTTTCACTTAAATATGTTTGGGTTAAATATGTTTTGAGTTATCGTATAAAACAAAACTGTTAAATTTCTTTCAGTCTTAATGGTCTCAGCATTACATTTACTCATAATGGGAGAAAATATAAAACGCATGTGAAGGCAATGCATTTATTTATGGAACAAAACAAAGAAAAAAAAGATAACATTTTGCCCTAAAAAGTTGCTACTCTTGAGTTTAAAATAGATAACTCAGCTTAAAACATACATATATACCTTAATGCTTCTGCTTCCTTAAACGTCTAACAGCTTACACATATACGAACACGTAAAATGCATCATTAATGTCACATATATCATTGCTGTTGCTTCCCCCTCTTCTATGCACACACAGAACAACGATGCATTAGGTTGTCTGGAAATGTGACGCCGATTTAGGCACTTGTGCAGATGCGGTACACGAGCCGAAATTTATTTTAGAAGAGCTCCAATGGTGTAAGAAAACAAAAAGAGAGTTGTCTTCCCCAGACAACTCTCTTTTTAGTATATTGATAGACATTTATTGAAGAAAATAGAATTTGGGAAAATGAACAGTATATTTTTTCATTTCAAAACCAACAAAACGAACAGTCCTCTTGTTTGGATTAACAGATTTATTTTTTTTATAGTTTAAAATATTAAATTATCGCAGAAATTAAAATTTGTAAAAAATTTCTAGCTTCTCTTAAAATGGACGTAATCGACGTGAATGCCTTGAAACTGTTGATTTTCACAAAATTTAATAAATGTTCTATCAATATACTAAAAAGAGAGTTATATAGATAATTCACAGCCCTTAAATTATTGACAGTCTTCCTATATATCTCAGCTAATGAATCACCCTTGTTCTACAAGGACTCTCAAAATATAAACAAACATTTGATGTTTTCCGATCTATTTAAACTTCCATTTTTAAATATATACAAATTATCTCTTTGGTGAACTCATTACTTTGTGTTTATCATATAACATTTCTTGCTCTCTCACATTAGACTATTAACCTAAAATGTTTTTTCTTAAATAATGTTTGTCTAAAACTCGTTCTCTTCAAAGATCAACCCCAAACATGGAACCCAAGAAGGGCTCCCGCAACATTTCTGTAACTACAGTTTATTTGCTGTTATTTTGTTTTGTTTTTCCAGGCTTTATACTCAGATGTGCTCGCTTCCACAACTGCTGAAGATAAAGAGCAGAAAAAATAAAAATATGAAGAGTCGATTTCTGACAAAATGAAGATTCACACATTTCACAAAAAACATTGTTTCTCCCCTGCATGTCGTTTAAAAATATGTGGATGAAACTAAAAATAGTTGATTAATATGCTTTACAGATATTTTGTATAATTGCAATCTGTAAATAAAGATACAAATAAAAGAATTTCATATTATTTGCCCTCAACTTGTTTCAAATTGTTATTCATATTTAATGTTCAACAATCGTCTCTCTTTTTAATGGATGGACTGCATGAATTTATTGTTCACCACAAACGACAAAAACTCGTTAAGGGATCACTTTATTAATTTAATCTGATAATCATCAACGGGTTTTTAGTATTTTATATCCTTCTATCAGCTGCCACTGAACTTTGCAAGCCATCAACATTCTATTTAGTCTGATAGCAATATTATCCATAACCGATACCCATTTGACAACCAGTAACCATTTACAAAGACTACGCCAACAGTAAACAGATAGACCCAATGTTTATCAATGTGATAATTATTTTTGTTTAAAAAAAGTGTGGTTCCAACAGTATGAATTTCTGCTAAGAATCAAATGAATGGTTGAGTCATTTACAAATAATCAAAAAAGGCCTTACTCAGAGCGCTATAAGGGTTACATATTCTTGAATATGGTTCTTAGTAATTAATTTATAACTATAAAAGGGTTATTATAATTAATACTATAAATTGTATTAGTAGTAATACTATTCTCTAATATATATATATATATATATATATATATATATATATATATATATGTATATAAATATATATATATATATATATATTTATTTTGGTACAGAAAAATTAGTAATACATTCGTACCGTCGGTTTCAAGCACAGAAGGACTTAGCCATCCGGCTCTCTTCACCTTCTGTTGTCATCTGTTTCGGAAATGTGAAGTCACGTAGCACTCTCGTTTTCACACGTTATTTGCTTAGAGTGTTATGTATGTTTGTTTAAATTTAGTGTAAGGAAGGTTTAATAAGGTTTGAAAAAAAAGGAAGAGGTGAAAAGTAACAGTTGAGATTTAAACCGGAGATGATTTAAAGAGATATAAAAAAAAAATTCTATATAAATCCCGTGAGCTAATATGAATATCGTATATTTGGCCGTTACTGTTTTGGGGTTTAATTATGTGTCTTCTAAAGGGATTAGGGAGAGAAAACAAATGGCTAAGCTCTTCTGTGCTTGAAACCGACTGTACGAATGTTGTACTAATTTTTCGGTACCAAAATAAATAAATATTACGCTCTTAATTTTTAACTTTAATTCTTAATTAATCGAGCACTCTGCTGGGATTTTTCCTGATATATTACAAAGAAGTTATATATATATATATATATATATATATATATATGTAATATTAGATGTGAAGGATACATTATTGTGATGAACGTGATCTCAAACCTTGATGGGGCAATGGAAATAGCCCAACTTGCCCCATCCCTGCCATAAAATCGTCCGTTTTTAGCTGGCATGTAGTTTGAAAATTGAAGAAATATTAAAATTCATAGATTACTAGGACCTAGCAGAAACAAAACGACTGCAATAAGCAAATTAACCTTTAAGAAAAAGTTGAGCTAATAAAGTATCTGTATTTTCATTGGTTAAAAAGAATGAACTGAGATTATTTTAAGTCTAAAATCTGCTGACTTAAAAGTGTTGAAGAAAGAAAGCGAAAGGAGATAAGTGAGAGCGAAAGACCAATGATTTGTGAACCATATTATTTTTTTTACTAAGGCACCAAGTCAACTATTGTATCATTTGTATTATTCTGATTATTACTTAGCACTTATACCTGGTATGAAACAGATACTTTAAGACAATTCAAGTATGAATTTAAGGAACCTTAAACTTAATGGATATAAGCGCTAAGTAATAATCTGTTCTAAGTTGACAGTCCTTTTTAGATGGAAGGTTAAATGCTCAGTGCCAGCGATACTTAGAATACAATTATGAATTACTTAAGATTGTTACCCGGTCATAACTGATAGAACGAGAGAAATCTACACCACATGAATTAAATGAAGGGTTCCATTCGAAATTCCATACAGACTCCACGGTTTTAACAGACAGATTCCGAGAGTTTGGTAAGATGCACCTGAATTAATATTTGGAGGTTACATTGACCAAAACATTGTGAGAATAACATCTAAGATGAGAACATTAGTTCGAATGATCCAAATAATACAATTTATTAATCCTTATCTAAAAAAAATTACAAACAAATCAAGTATTATTTTCATATTACTCCAGTGAAACTGAATTTTAACGGTACCATTGAAGTGAAAGTTTCATAGCTTTTTCGATATGTCATTAAACAATCTGTCAGTTTTTATCATTTATAAATATTTTAATGTCACAAGTTCGATTTAAAAAATATATATTCATTAGATAAAATCTATTGATTGCTTTTCAAAGTAAAGTGTTTAAACAAGAATGTTATATAATAGTTAATCTAATAAAATGAAGATTAGTTTAAATAGATTACAGTGTAGTAACTGTTCCTACTTACTTGCCTCTCCATCAGGGAAGATTTAGACACAAACTCGGGTTGTAATGTAAGAAAGATCCAGCTCCCCCAAAATGGACACTCTGGATTGAAACAAAATAAATATTGCTACATTCAAGGATTTCTACTTCATTGACTGAGGACAACAGAACTACACCTTGATCCTAGTCAAAAGGCTAATGATTAATTGTTTATATGTGGACTTTCAAAAAGAAGTAAATCATTTTTCATTGTCAAGTTTCAATTCATAAGAGTGAGAAGGAATATGTATACTGGTGGCTTCATAAATGTTTAATTATGCATAGTTTTTCATATTTATGTCTAGTTTTTCATGATTATGCCTTGTTTTTCATAATTATGCCTAGTTTTTTCATAATTATGCCTAGTTTTTCATAATTATGCCTTGTTTATCATGATTAGCAATACCATTTCATTATGCATACGTACGTCTGAAAAAGAAAAAAAAAGTTGAGTTAGAAAAATGTTATTTTGAGTATTTCTACTGACGGTTCGAGCTGTTAAATAGAAGCAAATTCTCTAAATATATTTTTATCAATGTCCTCAAGATAAATTTAATGTAGGCAAAATGAAAACGAAAATCAAGCAAGACTTAAAAAATGAAATCACTTTTCTATTCAAAACTTCAAACTTTCTGAATATTTCTCACTAAATGTTTAGGTACATAACCAGAACTCTACTGCCAACTGTTAGTTTTGAAGATATGTCGATAGATACATAACCAGAACTCTACTGCCAACTGTTAGTTTTGAAGATATGTCGATAGGTACATAACCAGAACTCTACTGCCAACTGTTAGTTTTGAAGATATGTCGATAGGTACATAACCAGAACTCTACTGCCAACTGTTAGTTTTGAAGATATGTCGATAGGTACATAACCAGAACTCTACTGCCAACTGTTAGTTTTTAAGATATGTCGATAGGTACATAACCAGAACTCTACTGCCAACTGTTAGTTTTGAAGATATGTCGATAGGTACATAACCAGAACTCTACTTAGTTTTGAAGATATGTCGATAAATACAACGTATACAAATCAAAAACGAACCTGCAGCAGAAATTGAAAATCGAATTCGTTCTGAATAACTTTAATATGGTTTCAATAACCTGTTATTTCAATGTGCATGCAAAATAGAGCAATATGGATTGTTTATAATTTAAAATAATCCTCAACAAGGTTCTACAATACACATTCATCATATCATTCTCATATGATGTCTCCATGCAATGTACAAAAATGGAACAATCTGGATTTTTTCCAATTTAAAAAGAAGGTTTTACTCCATTGAATATGAAACATCAACCAATTGTTTAACAGAATTGCTGGTAACACAATCACTTTCTGTCCTATTAACAGACAAAACTATTTGTCAGTGTCAGTTAAATTTTCTCTAAATAAAACTAATCTGTCTGTTCTTTTTTTATTTATTTTAAATTGTATAAATTTAAAACGATATGTCTCCTAACAGCAAAAATAATTGTTAGCTAAATATTCTTGAAATCAGTTAAACGAATGTCAGCTTTTGAAATGTATTTATTTAAAATTGTACTGTTTTTGTTGACATGATGAAAGTATTCGATTTTGAAACATTTTATTTTAAAATGGATAGTTGGATTTTTTTATCTTGGTGACATAAGATTAATCACCAATCACCATATTTGCTGATCAGACTTTTTACATGTGTTTGAAAGATGATGATGTACTTACAGAAACTATTAGCAAATCATAATAGATTAACGCAACTGAGCAAAACAGTATTTAAAATGGTAATATCAGCGGATGTGGAAACTATGATAATGGAGAAATAGACAAAAACAGCTATTAATAAAACAGAGTTTTAATATAGCCATGAATATGTATTTCAAGTTTTTTGTAAAGAAAATGAAGCAATGTATTTTGCATAAAATCACTTAAACAGCAATAGTCATTGAAAGATATTCCTTTAGTATGGATGCAGAAAATGGTTAAAATGTTTTGAATGTTATGTATGAATAAAAAGTTTTAAGATTTCCTCTGTAAGAGAGATATATTTGGTTCCAGTTAAAGAAGTGATATCAGAAACTGGGGCATATTTTGAGGCCAAAGACAAATCGTTCTACGAAAATGGTATTGAATTGTTAAAGAGTGTGTGAATCAATGCATTAACTTCGGAGACTATGTTCATGAATACAGTCGAATTTTGCCTAAAAGTTTTTGTTTTATAAGTTAGGTATGAGACTTATTCAGTGATGTGCTGTATTTCAAGTTTGTGAATTGAAGATCAGCAATTAAGAATGCATTTATATATTTGTATGTACAGGATTCACTCCTAAACTAATTAACCAATCATTATGAATTTTGGAATGTAGCTGCTAGGCATAATGAGTCATAATTCATGGTATATTCAGTTCAATTTAGTTTAATGAGAAAGAGGTAAAAAAGGGTGAAGATACCTATGATAACTCCGATTTTTGGTAAAGTCTCATAAACCCAAAATTGAAATTGTTATTCTAACTTCCATAGTTTAATATGAATATAGATATTTTGCAGTATCTTAAGGAGCAATGGTCATATTTATATGAACTTGTGGGTGTACTACGATAACATTAAATATTGTTTATGCATGAATAAAAAGGTTTGAAATTTTTTTTCGAAAAGTTGTTCTTATTAAAAATGCATACACAAACAGTAATCTTTTATGTTTCGTTTTTTTAAGATAAAAAAATGATAATTTGTATTACTGTTTTCATCTCTGATATTATCCTCACAACGCTTCTGCCAATGTAACCTCCAACCTTCTTCAGGTGTGTCTAGTTGAACTCGGGAATCTGTACAGAACCCTTTATTTAATCAATGACTAATCGAGCAAGAAAAAGCAACCTCCGTTAATTAAAAAAGGGTTCCATTCAAAATTCTGTACAGATTCCTGAGGTCGACATAAATATTTATGAATTTGAATAGATGCACCTGAAGAAGTTCAGCGGGTACATTGCCCAAAACCTTTTGAGAGTGACATCCAAATGATACAAAAAACATCACTTTTCTGTGTTTTTATTTTACTATGCATAGTATTAATCCAAAATATGCAGATCCACATCACAATAATATGCTTTTTCTCCAGTGTCTTCTCCTGTGCTTAGTTATGGTAGAATTGTCTGAAAAGACAGATCCACATATGTCACAATTATAAGGTTTTTCCCTGAATGTTTAATTTTACTTCAGTCGAAGTTCTCAGAAATAAAGGGGACCCTTCCTGGAGCTAACACTTGATCTCTATATGAGATACATAGATACCCGAATATTCTATTAAAATTCTCCTTTATTTCTAAAAAATTGAGTTAGTAAAAAAGTTAAGAATAATAAATTTATTCTCTCCCCAACTGACCAGTCAAGTATGTCATAGTATATCTTTCTTGTGGTCTGTTGGTCTTATCGGATTCCAGGATAAGAATCATCTAGTCTGGTGGAGTATCCAGCTACGTGGTGTTACTTGAGGTAACATCACTAGGAGAAGAGGAACTATTCCTCGTATGAGCAAGTGTATAGCCGTGCTGAGGGGATCTTATTTGTGCTGCGGATACTATGTAATTTTGAATATTTGGTCAGGGTTTACTTGTAGGGGTAAGTATCCTCATGTCAGGTTGTCCTGACAAACCCTTGTGCAGAGAGACCGAAGACACTCGAGGATAGTGTCTAGTAGGTAATTCAAACTCTCTTTCCCTTTTTTTTTCTTTTTCTTTTCATTTATTTGCTGGGGACGTGGCATTCTTCCAAATGCCATACGATCCCCCGCTATTTACAGACTCCAACCGAGAGCTCTTTTCAGGATTCTGGCTGTTCCCTTGAGTGCAGTTGTTTAGATTTCGCTTCCACTTGGTTCACCAGGTATACTTGCTAAATACTTTTTCAAGTTCTTCTTCATGAGTCCAGTGGCTCCAATGATAACTGGAATGATGGAGATCTCTTTGAGGTTCCAGTTTCTTTTCATATCATACATTAGATCCTGATATTTTGTTATTTTCTCCCTTTCAGCTCTGTTTAGGCCCAATCACTAGAAACACTGACCTCAACCAAAGGTGCCACTCTCTCTCTCTTGTTCAATATTACAATGTCAGGTTTGACAGCTGCGTTTTCCAAATAGATAGCTGTGAGGATTTCATGGTCATAATGGATGGTGTATGTCTCATTCCCCAGTTCTCTGAGATAGATGTTCCCAGTGCCTGCTGCTACATCTGATATTCAGTTTCTTACAGATAGTCCAGTGTTCCCCCAGTATGTGTTGTTATGTGTCTTTTTAAGCTAGAACTCTCTGAAAATGTGGATTTACATACTTCACAGGAATAAGGTTTGTCTCTTTTTTTTTTCTTTTCATTCCTTTGCTAGGGACGGGGCATTCTTCCAAATGTCATACGATCACTCGCTATTTACAGACTCCAACCGAAGGCTCTTTTCAGGATCCTGGCTGTTCCTTTGAGTGCAGTTGTTTGGATTTCTCTTGCACTTGGTTCATCAGGTATACTTGCTAAATACTTTTTCAAGTTCTTCATGAGTCCAATGGCTCTTATGATAACTGGAATGATGGAGATCTCTTTGAGGTTCCAGTTTCTTTTCATATCATACATTAGACCCTGATATTTTGTTATTTTCTCCCTTTCAGCTCTATTTAGGCCCCCATCATTAGGGACACTGACCTCTACCAAAGTTGCCACTCACTCTTTCTTGTTCCATATGACAATATCAGGTTTGACAGCTGCGTTTTTCAGATAGATGTGTTCGCAAGTGTTGCATTAAAGAAGGTTTGTGGGTGAATGCAGTTTCACATATCGAACAAGAAAAAGGTTTTTCTCCAGTGTGAGTTCGCATGTGTACTTTTAAATTACTACCTTGTGCAAAAGTAGATTCACAGATATTACAAGAATAAGGTTTCTCTCCAGTATGTGTTCGAATGTGACTTTTTAACATAGAACTGTTGGAAAATGCAGAATCGCATACTTCACAAGTATAAGGTTTTTCTCCAGTATGTGTTTGAACATGATATCGTAAAAGAGCACTGACGGAAAATTTAGCTCCACATACTTGACATGAATAAGGTTTCTCTCCAGTGTGTGTTCTCATGTGCTTTTTTAAGCTATAATTCTCTGTAAATGCGAATCCACAAACGTTACAAGAATAAGGCTTTTCCCCAGTATGTGTTTTCACATGTTTTTTCAAATAAGATTTATGTAAAAATGCAGAATCACATACTTCACAAGAATAAGGTTTTTCACTAGTGTGTGTTTTCACATGTTTATTCAAATTAGAAGTACTTTTAAATGCATGTCCACATACTTCACAAGAATAAGGTTTTTCTCCAGTATGTATCCGTATATGTCTTGTCAGATCAGAAGTGAATGAAAATACAGACCCACATGTTTTACAAGGATATTTTTTTCCTGTTTGCATAGGTTTCTCAAAATAAAATCTATCAGAAACTTCAGATCCACATAATTTACAAGAGTTAGATGTTTCTCCAGTGTGTGTAGAATTATCTAGAGAGCCACACAGTTCACAAGGTTTTGGTTCAGTATGTGTCAGTATATGATGTTGTAGTTGGGATTGGTTTGAAAAGGAAGATCCACACATTTCACATGAATATGTTTTTACTTCTGTATGTGTCTGTACATGTCTTTCCAACTCAGTACTGCTTGGAAATGATGAGTTGCATACTTCACAAGAATAATGGTAACTTTTAGCCAGTATTTCCATGTTTACTTTTAAATGACAACTTTATAAAATTGTTTTCCACTCATTTAAGGGAATTGATTTCTTAAGATGAGATATTCCGTTGCTTCCATTGTAACTAGCATCTGTAAATAAAGAAAAAATAGTATTAAACAAATTATATATATATATATATATATTTAATTTTTTTATATTCTAAAAATAAATTTTATAACAAAGTTGTATAAGAGCTCAATAGACTAAAGCTGTAATAGAAAATATTTTGATATCATGAAAACTGCAATCCAATGCAGGGAACAGATTCTCACCAATTTCAACAAAAAATAAATTGTTTCAGCCTACCATGAAGGTATGAAAATGAACATTTTGAACATTATTATATATATATTGGTGTAGGCCGAAACAATGATATGCTGCAAATAAACATTGATTTTGGGGGTAAATTGGGGAGAATTTGTTCTCTGCGTTTGTTGTCGTTTTAATAACATTAAAATATTCTCTCTCTCTCTCTATATATATATATATATATTATAAAAATATATTAAAGCAATTGTATTTAGTGAAATTTATAGATCAGCACAATCACTTTGCAACATAAATAAAACATTAATTTCTAGTAGTCATCAGATTCTTGTATGTACTGATTAATTCTAATAAAGAAAATAAATGCTCTCAAAGATGTCATTTATTCTGTGTAACTGTTATTCTAACAGAATATTTTATTATACAAAAATATTTTTGAAAAAATGATCCCCCCTGAAGGTGATATTAAAGCAATTATCCGTAATAAACCAACCCAGAAATACATCAAAATCAATGTATTTACTGAACTTGTTGATCAATACATAATATCACTTTAAAGCAGTATTGGTACTGATATAGAATACAACCAAATTTCTACCAACTTTGTGTCGTCATCTTCCGGCAGTTTATGTAAGCTGCTGGAAAAAGCTGATGCGAAGACAGACAGGCGATAAGGATGCTGATCCAAGTAAATATATATTTTTTTTGTTATATACTTGGAAAACTAAAAATAAACTTGTCAAAGGTTTATTTTTACTATATAAAATGAACAAAAATTCCGTAACAACTGTTAATAATCAAATGTTTTCAAGAAAAAATTCAAAAAAAACTCTTTTTTCATCTAATAAATAAAAAAATAGTCAACTGGTAAACAGTCTATTTCTTAACTAAACAGACGTAAACATAGCTAAACAAAATTTTAAATAAATGATTTAAAAAAAACTTTTTGACGTTTTCGATCACAGTTTCTGCATTTTTTCCTTAGCTACTATACGTCGTTCTTGGCAGGAGATGAATCGTTCGGGAGAGTGAATTCGCACAGCTAGATCGTTAAAATTCATTTTCTGACCTGACAAAGTTTTCTCGATTCACTCAGTATTATTATTTCTTTAAAATGGGTCGTCTTTTGACATCTGATTGGCTAACCTTGTCTTAGCGCCTGTCAGTCTGCGTGTTGGATTTTCTCGGCAGCTGACATGAACTGCTGGAAGATGCACCCCCAAAGTTGACAGAAATTGGGTCCCATTCTATATAAGTACCAAAATATTTACCCTTAATGACTAACAGATTCTTGCATCTACCTCGTACATATTTTGCTAATAAAATTTCAGTCTGAAAAAATAGATTTATTAGTTTAGTACAGGAGTGAGAACGAAGAGAAAGTAGCACTAAATTAGTCTGATAATCAGTACAGGTGGCCAATACAAACACTTACAGATCTCTGTGTATAGCTAAAAAGTAAATTTGAACTTTTTTACGATTATTTGATGAGTATAACCCAAATTGTTGAACTTGTGTAGTAGTTTCATGAATATACAATATTACAGGGTTGATCACAGCTAGGAAAACTATGTGCAATCTTGTAATAAAAGTTTGGAAAATTGATTCCCCTTGAGTTGATACTGTAAAATGTTGTTATTCTATTTCTTAATGCTGCTCAGCTTATAAGTTTAACAGAAAACGATCCTCTTACTCAACATTTTGAATACATTTATAAATGGCCCAAAAATTTAAACTACTTGATCAGCTAAATATTCTGTTATATAATCTGAGAATATCGATTATCATTCTACTGCTCCAAAAAGTACCTGACTTTTGATGAAATCATCTACCTGTATACAAGTCAGAATCAGCCGAAGATTGAGTACTGCGTCCACATCTGTGGTGGTGCTGCTCAGAACACTATTTCTCTCCTTAAAAGAGTATAAAATAAACTTCATCATCAAGTGGGAGATGTTCTACTCTTTCTGTGCCGATTCTTTTTGCAAAGAAGAAATTCTACAAGATGTTGCTATCGGTAATTCCATGGTAGGTGATCGACTAAGCTTCAAGCTCTGGTTCCCCTGTAAACCCATCTTAGCAAAAACTCGTCTTACTTACAACACTATAAAGAACTACCGTTCCTCCTCTAAAATAAACAGAACTTTGATGAACATTTTTTTTAAGAATTCCCCATGTGGAAAACGTTAACGTTAATGTTCTCCTACAGACTACAACATGGTAGTTTTTAAGTCCAATGTCAACAAATATCTGCCGAGTCATCTGGTTAATTAATCATAGTTCTTAATATTTTTTTCTAACTGAAAAACTTCACAAACCTTTATCTTTGACTGGCTTTTGGCTTCGGTAAGTGGTGATCCATTAGCATATAAAAAATTCAAAAATCTTTTCAAAAATTATAAAAATAAACTTAGTTAGGGCATTGGAAACTGTGTGTAAAAAGATTAAGATCTGAGTTATTTTTTATCATTGATGTTTACTTAATTCTGAACTGCATCAGAACCAAATGAAGTAATGCATTGGCTTATATTTTTTGCAAGTAAAATAAAACTGAAAAATGTATCAAATTGTAAAAAACTTGAAGAAATAAAGATGCTATGATCCTTTTTATTATTATAAAAGAACTAACATTCCTCAGAGTTAAAAGTAATAGTTGTGACACAGGGTTCCATCAAGTAATATGGAGTACTAACCAACAATATAAGTATCACAGCCTTTTCTGTAGTTAGTTATAAGTTATTATTGGGAGACTTTACCAAAACAATATTCACTGTAGCATATACCCTGCAGACTCCTTTTTGATCAGGAGGATAATTGCTGTTGATCAATTTTATTTGTATCTGCAGTTGACATATCCTTTGGTGTCTATCATATCGATACACAACTTCCATGACTGTACACTGTCTTCTGGCAGTGATTCCTTTTAAACTTTTTTCGCACCTTTCAGCTATACCATTGTCACTTGGGACATGTGTGTAGTGCACTCAAAGCTAAATTCTCCATTCATTCAGGATGTGTTCAACTTGGCTGCTGCAGAAGGCTGCATCGTTGTTGGTAAGGATTTTCTCTGCTGGGTCTTCTTCATAAAATACTAATTGCAATTCAGAGATGATACTTGAAGAATCCTGCTGTAGCAAGGGTCGGCATATTGGGAATCAGGTGGGCCCACAATCTATTATGTGAGTAAATGCTAGCCATGATGATGGGCTATATCTATGAGAGGATAAGAGAATGTCGCCATTTCTAAGAAGGCAGCAGGGCTAAATGTAAGAAGAAAGAGGCGGTGGGTAAATATCTATCCTATAGTCATTGTTAGGTAATAAAAAAGATGATACTGTTAGCCTTACCATGAGGACAAACTCCTCCATTTACATTTCATATATATTTTATTCATACATAGTGCAACCAACGAAACAGTCATGGACCAGGAAAGAGCTATATAGACAGAAATACAATAGCATACAATAACATACTTTCATACTATTTGTTGGGACTAGAGTCCACTTGTCTTGCACACATTTAGTCTTTGTTTGGGATGAGACAGAAAAATAGCAGTCTCTTCAGCTAAACACAGGGTAAAGACAAATACAAAAACAACAGGATACAGCAGTTCATTAGAAGTGCCTCCCATGCAAAACTGTATTAATCATTCCACATGAAAACAATGAAAAAAACTTCTGAAAAAAAATAGATGATGAACATAATTGCTACATATTCATGCGCATTCTGCACCAAATGCTTTTTATGTGCAGATGTTTCTTTACACTTTTTTCTCGAGCTCTGTGTACCAGTACATCAGGTATCTTATAATTATGGTCCTTTGTGAATATTGACGATTTGGTTACTTTTGTAAAATAAACCAGGATTTTTCTGAGTTGGACTGGAGTGGATTATCTTGCTTGCCCCCCTCTAGATAAGCAGCATATATCAGTGGTAGAGGTTCAATGTCCCTTTTT
This sequence comes from Sepiola atlantica, assembly GCA_963556195.1. Classification (NCBI taxonomy): domain Eukaryota; kingdom Metazoa; phylum Mollusca; class Cephalopoda; order Sepiida; family Sepiolidae; genus Sepiola; species Sepiola atlantica. Next base: position 109,591,787 of record OY744525.1, read on the forward strand.
ATAGTATCACACAATTTTTATGGCACTTAATGTTAGTGTTACAGTTCAATTTTCCCATTGTTATATCCATGTAGAGATCATATTCAGTGAACAGTTTCCTTAGAGTGTACAACCATTCGCATTAGCATCTCCAATATGGTGGCGTGCATCATGGCCTTGTTCATTAAATTGTCTGAATAGCAGTAGTACATGCATAAGGAGAAAACAACATGATCATCTGTGGTGCCATTGTAATACTATTGTGGCCTGGGCTACACTTTCAAGTTAAGTCTTTGTTTGAGGCATCATTGTAAGAAGATCCCCACATGGTTTCGGCAGGATAGTCGCATTAGTTCTTTGTTAATTGTTTTGTGCTCATGCTGTGAAATTAAACACACAAATCTCTTATATTGATGTCACTTGTCCGAACAAGGGGTCAGTGTTACTTTTCTGTGGTGTTACAGAAAAATGATTTGGCTTCAGGGACAAGGAATAGATTAATTCTGCAAGCTGAACAAAAACGGCTGGAGAAGAATAGATAGGACATTTTTGCCTTTTTCTATTTTCACTGTATCATTTTATAGTTGAGTCTATCGTAGTAATCGGCCAGGGAACGAGCCACCTTTCTTGCTATCTACTGCAGAATTGACTTTCACCGCATTGCAGACTGAAAATAATTTACTAAATAAAAAAAGTAAAAATAACAGTTTGCCACTCTGATATCAGCTCGTTTTTATACACTAATCTTTGCACCCTCATGTGTAAACCAAAGCCCAGTCTGTATGGCAATATGTTCTACCAGCAAGTACAACCATCAGAAATGTTGCTGTGGTAATTTCACGACTTTCAGAGTGAATGATGACATTGTTTCTGATTCCGCTATTCTCGGATCTTATTTCCTCTCAAGTTTCTCCGTATACATTTTGTTCTTGGATTCTTACGAGAATTTGTTTTTTATGGCAAATTAACTGGATTATTTTTTTACTATACATATATTTTTAAACAATTGTAAATCTGATGACTTACATTTTAAGTCGTCAATTTTTAAACATTTGTTAGAATAATGACGACTCAAAATGTATTATTTTAACGAGGTTACCTGAGTAGTAGGCTTCTGTACTTAAAAAAATATCTTCTGAAAAATGTCGATGCTCTGTTCATGAACTGAAAAAAATATCTTTGAACTTTTGTGTCTTTTTGTGTACGTTCACCCAAGCGAACTATGGCATCTCATATGCGAAGTAAAAAACAGAGAAGATAATTTTATACTGACTGGATTTTTACAAATTTATTCTGGAAATATTCGAAGCATTAATGTATATCAAACCTTATTTTTATTTACATTTTTTATCCTTGCACTCGGAATCTTGTAAACCAGACGAATTAAAGATTTTACTTGATGTGAAATTAAAATCTTAAATTAAACAAAAATACAGCTAATAAAAATATACAGATATGAATTGGTGACAGTTATTAGCTGTATTTTTGTTTGATTTTTTTAGTCTATTCACAGCCGACTTCGGTATTTCTAAAATGTTATTCACAGCCTTCTGTCAGACCATAATAAATGTTTAAATATGCAGATTCTAAAAGTGTGGCTTCAGTTTTCAATTTGGCCTTTTTTCCTAATAATTTGGCTTTAAACATTTATTATTGTCTGGCAGTTTGAAGCTGCACCTTTAAACATTTATTATTGTTTGGCAGCAGCGGCTGCGAATATCAACGCCCCCCCCCAAAAAAAAAACAGCTAAACAGAAACGTATAAACTTACTACGTGCTTACGTGGTACCTGAAAAGAAGACTGTACACCAAAAAACTTATACTTGTACCTGGAAAGAAGACTGTACACCAAAAGTTATGCAAATTCATCCAATATATATTAAATTAAAAAGAAAAAAAACCGATTTAACCTAACAGTTGCTATCTTTCTTATATTTTGAGTGTTTCCAGAAAAAATCGAGTTTTCTCCCTTGCCTAATCAGTAAGCTGAAATGTCTATCGTTACGTCAGATCATTTTCTTTTTCTTATAATTTAATAAATACTGGATGAATTTGCATAATTTTTACTGTACAATCTTATTTTAAGCTAACACGTAACAAAGGTTATAATTTCTTTCAATTTTTAATCTCATTGTAAAACTACAGAAACACCTTAACTTTTATTGCCTTTGGTTACAGTTATCTGTTGATTATTTGTTTTTGTTTTTTTTCACCACTTTTTTTTCTGTTTGAAATTCTGCACAATCGTTCAGATTGTTTTCCCCTATTTAAACACTATAAACACATTTTTTGGATAGAAATTACCAAAGAGCAAACTGCTATATCATTGAGGGATTTATATCAAACCTTTTTGCGGAATCATTAAACAAATAAATTAAAATAATACTTACTTTTATACAATTTTCTTTCAATGACTGCGGTTTTATGGCAGAAACTTAGGACAATTCAAGATGGCGATCAGAAATCAGGTTCGCAGAAAATTGAAGAAAGTGGGGGTGGGGGACAATGGAAGGGATGCACAATGTTGATTCATCAATATTTTGAACCTTTCAACTTTGTAATGGCTGTTAAATTCTACGTCTCACATTGCGACCGGTGTAATGACAAAAGAAAAACAAAATTGTGCTTATTGGCAGAAATACACAGGTCTAATATGGCAGTTCAAAATAAATTAACAGGAAAACTCTTTGATATACTTATGTATCAGGCAAAACTAGATATCTACATGGAAAATAACGGAAAGTTATCGAGTAGAATTTTAATTAAAAATCAAAATAATTTTTTTCGTATATTTTCGATTTTGGCACATGTTCGTCTTTAACCACTGTCCATTTTTCACAACTTTTTACTGACCATTTTTCTTTTCTTTTTTCGATGTACACTTATCTATCAGGCTGCTAGAGAATTCCGGCGTTTTTGGAATTTTTTTTCAAATATTTTACATTTTAGGAGGGGGGATCAGTTTCCAATGTTAATTCAACGTAGACTGATCCCCCTCTTTTTGACCATCTCAATTTTAAAAAAATCTTTTTCGGTGTACGATTACCTGTCATGTCAATAGAGAATTCCGGGGTTTTGTAAAGAAATTTAAAAATATTGTGATTTTAAGACGGGGGATCAGTTTTCAATGTAAATTCAACGTGGACTGATCCCCCTCTTTTTAACCATCTCAAAATTTAAAAATTATTCTTCTGCTTACAATTACCTATCATGTCACGAGAGAATTCCGGCGTTTTTGGAAAGAAATTTCAAAAAATTGAGATTTTAAGACGGGGGATCAGTCTTGTTCGTCTTTTACCATAGTTCGTTTTTCACAACTTTTTACGTCTTAAAATCTCATTTTTTTTAAATTTCTTTCCAAAAACGCCGGAATTCTCTCGCGACAGACCCATAGACCGGCGTAAATAAAGCCCTGAAGGCTAAGACAATACCAGTCTATGGGGTGCAGTATCCATCGGAACAGATACTACACTTTGATCTTAGCCAAAATGCCAAGAACAGATCCATTACAGAGTAGAAATGTTCCAGATAATCTAATTTATTTAGTGTAGCTTATAGAGAATACTCGAGTGTTGGGCGCAGGCTTTGTAGTTTTGTAATTACACGTGAACGTCGTCAATAATATTCGGAAATAGCGTTGACAGAAGGTGAGAGGAAAGAGATGTGCGGGTCATAAGATTTGTCTCCCCTTACTAACCGCTCTTTATTTAATAAAGGGTTTACATACGTTACTTTTATTTCGTGTCTTGTCTACTTACCGCAATCATGTCATGTAATCCAATGCCATATAAAGTGGCTACACAAGAAAACATGGTGTCAGAACAGAATTTGAACCCAAGAAAAGAAAATAAGAAAATTATCTCACACAAAAAATGTAAGTGTACAAAAAATTTGTACCACTCTAGCAGCTATATAATTACCATCTATTTTCTTTTGTGCTAGCATGTTCTCACTCGCAGAGTGATTGATACGTTGTCTGGTATATTTTTTCAACAGTCAGTTTTTAAAGACGTAATATGCCTGTTTCGTCATTAGTCACGATTTAGCAAGATGAAAGACCCAGATTCAACCTCCCTTTTATAGTACATGCATATCTGCTGACTCAAAATATTTTTGCATTATTGTCTACATAACTCATTCCCGACCATGTCTGTTGGGTTAATGAAACATTATGAATAAAATTGATTTAAATTGTAGAAGATGTTTGTACTTAAAACCAAACGATGGTAACCAGTGTTTCTTCTTACCTAGCAAGGATAGAATGATGGATATCTATGCAGCAACCCTTTCCTTCATACAACAGGACCTTTTTCTCTCTCGCTACAGTAAAATATTACACCGCAACCGAGATTTCAAATGAATCGAATATCCATTCAGCCATCTTTTCCTCATACCATTCACAACTCTTTTTCATTCAATACAAAACAGAACATTTCTACACTATAAAGCATATAAATAAAATAGTTGATTAATGAGAAAAAGAAAACAATTTGTGTTTAGGTTTCATAAATATTAACAACAGTAAATGAACAGTAAATATTTTTAAAAATATACCAAAATGGATCTGAAAATTGATTTTGGAGCAGAAATCCATGTCTTGCCAGAAAAATACTACTACAAAGTGTATTGCGTTAGATTGAGTTGTATAAAGAAATGACACAGTTAACCCTCCACTCATACCACCTTATTGTGGTCCATATTGTGTGCTCAAACGTAATGACAAGTTATTTTCTCTAAATGTTGGAGGAACCAAAGAGACTGTGTCCGTTGACAGACTAAAGCGAACATTTTTAGACAGCGACACCCAGGAACCTCATGTTCTACCCACAATAATATTTCCTGAACAATGTGATACAGAACCTTCAGACACAGCTAACTCATATCTTCCAACTTACGTTACCACCACACGTTCTGGTAGACATGTTCATTGGACAAAAAAATATGCAAGACTTTGTATATCAGAACAATTCTTCTCTTTTGAGCCAACGGACATTTTTAACTTCTAAGCAAACGAACATGTTTAACTTTGCAATATAACAAAGACATTTTTGATTAAACTGAACTGTTATTTACTCTATTGTTGCAATTTTTATGCTAATTCAAATGTATTCTCATGTGCTGCTACGACCAATAAAGTTTCTAGTTTTTTATCGGCTAAAAGCCTAAGCATGAGGTAATGTAGCAGTTACACAAATACTCTATATTCTTTATGTGTACACACAGTATCTTGCATTTGATTGAGCTGTGGTTTTCCAAAGGTCAATAACACAACGACAAAGCTAACAGTTTACAGCACCACAGACATACCAGTGTTAGGTAAACATAACATAAAATTTCAATTATAATAGAAAAATAAATTGTCGCAAAATTAACACACCTCCAGAATAAGATGTAGATACAGCAGAGAAATTAAATATAATTAAAAAAATATCAAATATTCAAAGAGACAAACAAATTTATTCGATTCACAAGCAACATTAATTGAAACAAATACCTAGAAGATACTGCCAAGTCTGCTGTAAAGAATCTTCTCACCCCTGCCAGTATCCTATATCTCTATACACCCATGGAGTATTGGTGCAACACTTGGGTTTGTGCACCAATCACTAGTCTCTTCTCTTTAGACAGAGTGTAAAAACGAGTCTCTACTCTAGTAGGTCCTGCACTGTCTGCTAAACTCCAGCCCCTGTTTCATTGTTACAATGTTGAATCTCTGTGCTCGTTATACAAGTACTTCCATGGAATATTCTTCGACAAACTGTCTGTATTGTATCCTCTCAACATAAATACCCATAACCAAACCGACTAGCAGACAAAATCCACCCCTTTACACTAAAGTAAAATAAAAAATGGTCGACCACGAAAGTTCTTTGCGCAGTATATATTTCCAGCTCAGGGTCAAGTTGACTAGTGCAAGAGAGAACGCGTCTTTATTCGTTTGTGTCAAGAAGATCTCTGACTGCTGTTTTCAATTCCCAAAGAGGCTGGAAGTAGTCATTCTATGTTCTGGTTGAAATTTATAAGCCCTAGAGTATGAGTGGGCCCCATGTGACTAAATCACTCGTATGGGGCGTTTTCTGTTGGGAGAAGGAAATGTTTATGTTCATGACTGCTACAGTTCCTAGATACCAGAAGATTTTTAGTCTAATATTTTTCCCCCGAACCACTTGCCTTTGGAATTCCCTCCCTACTCTCCGTGTAACAAAGAGTAGGTGCACCTTTATTTGGAGCTGTATTTCCCCTACATTGGAAGCTGACATCGTGCCTAACTTTGCCCTCGGAGATAGGCAAGTAACTAGCGACATTTATTTTGTTCCATTAAAACATAGTGTCAATCAACTTTTCACTCTCGATTCAGAATTGACAGCTTCGTTTCAACAAGCAACATTGTGTATAACGTTGCAGGCTGTCGAGGGCTCGGAGGGTTGTGGGAAAGGTACAGGCCCCAAACAGACCCATGCCAAACATGAGCGAAGAGGGTGGGTGGACTTTTTGATAGAATATAACCAGTGATCTTTTGTTCATTCCTTCTTGTTTTTTGTATGTATTCTTGTGGTCCTTCTTTCTTTTTTCTGAACGTTTTACTCTCTCTCTCTCTTGTTGGTTACCACAAGAGAAGAACAGAGGATTTGTTGAAATGTCCCCACACTGAGAGATTTCGTGCAAAACCAGCTCGGTAAAACGAGTTACGTTTTTCGGAAGCCGGAATGAATAAATACATTCTATTTCATTTAATACAATACTTGTTTGTCTCTTTTTACAAAATGATCAATTTCCAGTAACGATGTTCCCGATAAGCCCATATAATTCATTCTCTGGAGAGAAATAATTACGCCATCCACACACTACGTACAACACCCATTCATACAACTAAAAGAAATATGACTTGCTCCGTGCCCAGGACGATACTATTTCTACTAGAGATGTTCCCACCAGCAATTTCTCAACCAAGAAAATATTACAATAAAAATAAACTAGAAGTAGACACAATAAAAAAACTAAGAATGATAATACTCTAGTAGTAGTAGTAGTAGTAGTAGTAGCAGCAATAACAACAACTACTCTAGTAGTAGTAGTTGCAGCAATAACAACAACTACTATAGTAGTAGTAATAGCAGCAGCAATAACAACAACTACCACAGAATAAAGATGTCTAAATAATTTAATATTTTCTTGATTTAGATGTTTGATACTGATTTGATCAGAGTTCATCATTTCGATTGACTGCTTATATCGAACTTTAGCTAATCAAAAAACAATGTGTCAAAGAGTTGGGCACTTGTTCCTAAATCCTATATAAATAATCGCATTCGTGCTTCCACACAGATAGCGGCAGGTAAACCAAGTCGTCTAACGAATTCTTGTGACTCTCACCAACTATCACACTTCTACTTGGTACGCAAACTAACACCACAGTAGCCACTGGGCACTGTAAGTATCTGCAATTAGACTTAAGATATAAACCCAAGCGGATCTAAGGAGTGCCACGACGGTCGTAAAGATTCATTAAAATTCAGGAAATAAACCAATCTTAATAAAATTTTCAGTATTTATTAATTAACGATCACGGAATATAATTAACACATTATTTTATTATAAATATTAATGCAAACGTATTATTTGGAGTAATTTTCCTAGACTAGACAGCAAGCATTAAATTAATACTTAAGAAAATGGTGTTGTCATAATCTTTTTTAATTATTAAAACATAAACATTTTATTTGGAGAATAATTTGTTTGATTTAATATTGATTCTTTAAATAAGTTCATTCTTTCTGGTCTACATCGAATGTAAAGACTAGTATCAGTTATACTACATGGAAATATCTCTTGGTTTATAAACACAAGAAGAAGACAAATCACTATTCTTAGGCAGTTTTATTTTTATATTAACATTTAATTATCATTAGTTTTAGCTGAATAATTTGACAAGAGTCGCTCTTATTTCCGAAAAAATAAATGTTTCTTTATTTTTTTAACGTAAAAGTAAATCAAACATAAAAAGTAAATCAAACATGAAATATTACGAATTCAGTAAAGTAACAAATAGAACATTTATTGAAATAAATGAAAATGTGTGTTTTTTTGTATTGTTTTTTATTTTTTCTAGACGAACAGTTAATTTACCATTTAGTACATTTTTTTAATAAATCAAAGTAGTCGTGTTTTTATGGTGTTGGCAATTTTTTTTTAAACGGACAGTTTTTTACAATATATTATTTGAATATCTCGCTTATTCCGTTGGATTTTCTTGCAGATTTTGGACAAAACTTATTAATTAGTCTAAAATATTACTTTTTCTCCCGAAATAAAATTCTAATTTATTTTTTTTAGACTTGAAATTCAAACTTTAATGCAATGCCTTAATCGTTGGAGGCCATCTTGAAACTTCCTCTGATTTTCTTTTGCACTTGACATCTATAACAAAGGAAATACGTTTAAAAAAAGGAACACATTAACAATGATTTCCAAGTGAATGAATAATACTTAGGAGGGTAGCCATGTTCTTGGCCGAGGAATAAAGTCACAATAGCAGGAACAAGTTAACAATGATTTTAAAGTGAATGAATAATCCTATGGACCTAAGTCTTCTTGCTCTGATAACTTGCTCGTATTACAGCTGGACGCATACGAGTTAAGCGTTTAGTGCACTTCCGGTTCTCATTGATAGTGGTTCTTACGTACACTATAAATGACGTCATCAGAAAAATTCGACTCAGATAACAGGCCTTCTTTACAACGGCCGTGGGAGTACCCGTTCAACTCATAAGTGGCATGGAATCCTTTTACAACATTTGGCATCAAATCTCTTCTTTTGTTGGTTGAGTGAAGACAAGAAATAAAGTTGATAAAATATGTTCGAATGGACTTTGTCATTAATTTAACGTTTGACAAAATATTTATTTTCTACAATATCTTCAGTGCCTTGACAGAATTCAGAATCGATTTTGAAATCTAGTGAGGTATGATCTTATCCCTTCCTTACAGCTCTTTGCCCATAGAAGAGACGTTGTTAGTCTCTCTATACTCTATTTCTGCTTTTTGATAGAAGTTGCTCGACTGAGTGCAAATCTCTGGTTACTCTTTGTAAGACATTCACAGCAGGAACTCATCTCATTACTACAACGAAAAAAATATTTCTTTTTTTTTCAGTGTGCCTAGCATCAGGCGAAATTTCCATGAACAGATCTTCGCAAGGGCTTCTTGTCTGGGGACGTGTGGTGTTTGGTAATAAACAACAGTCAATTGTGGTGGTTGTAAACATATCTTTATTTAACAAGGGTTATAACAACATGTGTGTATCAACGGTCGTAATCTCTCTATCTATGTCCCTAGCTATGTCGCTGCTGCTGCTGCTTCCTGCTCTCGTACCGATCACGTTGGTACGTGATCTTCGACACTACATCTTCCCTCTTTTTTTATAAATTTATGTCACTATAAAGTCTTCTTGCCACACTGGGGTGGATCTTACTCTAGGTGTTCTGATTGAACCACTAGGGGCAGTTAGGGCCGGTGTTAGGGGTTCTTGAGCAGTTTCCTTAGGGTCTGGACTGGAGATGGGAAGTGCATCGATTGGGTTGAGGTGTGTGTCTTCGATATCTGTTGTAGAAGTAGGGGGCCAGTGGGTTGTATCAGGGGGAGAGTAAACTGCTTTAGGGACGTCGGTGTAGTCAGGACTATACTGCATGTCGCCGGGTACCTTTTTTACATGGGCAGCGTTTCTCATTCTCACTTGGCCTTGGGGTTGTTGTATTAGAACAGCATTTCCCTTCTTTTCCACAACTTGATAGGGCTGAGACTCGAACCGAGCGTCCAGCTTGTTTGTTCTGTGTAAATTTTTACACAATACTGTGTCCCCTCTCTGGATCTGTTGGTCTCTGGCTCCTCTTCTCAGGTCAGCAGCTATGTTGCGTTTTAGTTTGTGTAGAGCATCCTTATCATGTACGTCACTAAAATCAGTGGACGCTCCTACAATACTTGGCAGCTTACCTCGGAGTTCGCGGTTACTTAGTAACTTCGCTGGGGATACTCCGGTTACTGTGTGAGGGTGGTTCGGTATTGGAACAGAAAATTCCTTAGTTCAGTCCTCCAGTCTTTCCCTTCGACTTTGGCGATCTTAATTGCCTTTAGGATTGATCTGTTGAACCGTTCCACTTCGCCGTTGGACTGTGGCCAATACGGGATCCCTCTCACCTGGGTGATGCCGTGAGTATTCATATACTCATTGAATTCTCTTGATGAGAATGGCTGTCCGTTGTCACTCCTCAGATAGTTGGGATATCCATGATGATTGAACATCATTTCTAGTGCACCCGTTACATTTTTGGCATTTGCTATTTTCATATGCGCAACTTCTGGCCATCTTGAGTAGTAGTCGACAACAGCCAGCAGGTAGTTCCCTTCGGAGACACTCAGTAGGTCAACAGCTACATAGGTCCAGGGTTGGTCAGGCAGCGGTGTACTCTCTAGTTCTTCTGGAGGGGCATTTTTGCCAACCACTTGACATGGGTAACACACTTTTACTCGCTTTTCTGCCATTCTATCCATCTCTGGCCACCAAACTTTGGACCGTAGGCGATTTTTGGTTCGCACAATCCCTTGGTGTCCTTCATGAGCCAGTACAACTACCCGCCCCTGAAGTGCCTCAGGGATTATGATCCTGCGTCCTCGGATGACCATCTGTCCTGCTATCCAGAGTTCATCTTTGATTGCATGAAATGCAGTACCTTTGAAATGGGTCCAGTCATTTTCGGATATAGCTTGCCGAAGTTTGGAGATCGTAGCATCATCCTTTGAAGCTTTTTCCACTTCACAGGGAGTCAGTGCCTGAGGTACAGTATCTTTAATGATACTGTAGATGTAGTCCATTGTTTCCTTTTCCTCAGTTTTGTCTGGGTTTTCAACGGGCTGTCGACTCAGCAGGTCCGCCTTATTGGTTCGGCCAGGAATGTGGATGACTTTGTAGGTGAACTGTTGTAGAAACAACAGCCATCTCTCCACTCTTGCTGAAGGGGGCTTCGAGGAAGGTGATAGTACCTTTACCAGCGCTTTGTGATCAGTCAGGATCTGAAAGTCACATCCAATGAGGTACAGACTGAACTTTTTGCATGCCCAGAATACTCCCAGTGCTTCTCTTTCAAATTGAGAATATCGGGACTCTGTTGGTGTGAGCTTCCTACTGGCATAGTATACTGGTTTCCAGTATCCGTTTAGCTGCTGTTGTTCAATGATTGCACCCACGCCAACGGGAGAAGCATCAGTTGTGATTCTAGTTGGCAACTCAACACTGTAGTATGCCATGACTGGCGCTTCAATTAACCCTTTCTTTAGTTTGTTAAAGGAATATTGTTCCTCTTCTTCCCATTTCCAATCAGAATCTAGTCTTGTAAGATCCCAAAGTGGTGCAGTTACACTAGCAAAATGGGGCACAAACTTAGCACAGAATTGGGCCAGTCCCAAGAAACTCCTCATCTGTGATGCATCTTTTGGTGGAGGAGCATCAACTACAGCCTTCACCTTTTCGTCCGAGACCTTCAAGCCGTCTTGTGTCAGAATGTGGCCCATGTATCTTATAGATGTCATTTTAATCTGGCACTTCTTTCCATTGACGGTCAGTCCTTGTTCGGCTAGGTGTTGGAAAACTTTGGCGAGTCTAGTGTCGTGCTCACTTTCTGTTTTCCCGACTACTATGATGTCATCTGACATGTTGTATGCTCCTGGGCAGCCAGCTATAACCTGACTTATGATTTGCTGAAATTTTTCTGAGGCCATGTTTACCCCAAACATAAGTCTTTTATACCGGTATGGCCCATCAGGTGCAGCAAATGTTGTGATTTCTCTGGAGTCTGGATGCAACTCTATTTGATGGTAGGCCATATTCAAATCTATTTTTGAGAAATATTTGCCTCCAGCCATTTCTTGTATAGTTTCCTCAATCGTGGGCACTGGATGACGTTCTCGAACGATAGCTTCGTTTGCTCTACGCATGTCGATACATATCCTCACATCGCTTTTTCCATTGTCCTCGGGCCGTTTTTCCACTGTCACTAAAGGATTCACCCATTGAGAAGGTTCCCTGACCCTCTCAATTACATCCAGATCAACCAGTTCTTGCAATTTGTTTAGGACACATTGCCGCCGCTTGAATGGTATCCGACGTACTGGCTGAGTGACAGGTATAATTTCTGGATTTATTTTGAATTTTAAATTGGTAGTTTTTCAGTTTTCCCAATCCACTGAAAACCTTTGGAAATTCTTTTAGTATTCTTGTCCATATATCCAGTTCCGAGCAGTTCAAGATGTTGGCGTTAACGCCCACACTTAAAAGTCCTAGTCTTTTACTAGTTCTACCACTTAAAAGTGACGCTTGGGCCTGTGGTATGACAAAAAATGGAACTGTTATGTAGCGATTTGTGCTAGGAACTTCAACCTTCAATATGCACTTTCCTAGAAGGGGAAGTGGTTTTTCACTAGCATAGGGGTATAGTTTAGTAGAATCTGGCTGGAGCTTAATTTTGGGTCCTTCTTTTTCTATTTTCTTGAAGTCCTCTACAGATAATGTATTATGCTGTGCTCCTGAGTCTATCACTAAAGGGATGGTGGTGTTTCTGACTTTGAGGTTTATTACATTTTCACTCATTGATATTTTGAATAGATTAAACCCATTAGCACCACCAGTTTTGTTATCTTCCCTTTCCCCTACACTCTGTTGAATTCCTTTATGATAATGCTTTCGTCCACCACGACTGTATTTTGGGGCTCTGTCATGTTCGTTTCTATTCTGCGTTTTTGTTTGTTTGTTTTTGTAGAAACAACAGACTTCAAAATGTCCCTTTTTCCCACAGATTCCACACTTGTGATGCTTGCTTCTAACACAATCTCTTGCAAAATGTCCATTCCTCCCACACTTATAACATGCAGATGACACATTGTGGCTTGGTTTAGGTTTTTGTCTGTCGCTTAATCTATTTATATCAGACGTACAAGTAGATCCTAAAATTAGGGCCTCTTTGTGGTGGTACGTCCCAATAATTTGGATGAGACGATCCAACGTCAAGTTGCTTTCACCATATAATTTGGCTTTTAGTTCCGCGTCCTTTATGTGAAGAAGGATCTTGTCTCTGACGAATTCGTTCGGTTCTGGAGTGAAACCGCACACCTTCGCCAAACTCTTTAAGCGAGTGATATAATTATTCACGGTTTCTCCCGTGTTTGGTTCAGACTCCCAAAATCTTGAACGTGCTTTAGGGATATTTTCCTTTAGAGCGAAAGTTTTGTCAAACAGTTCTATAGCTGTTCGGAATACATCGACTCTTTCTTTATTAGCCTCGTGTCCGGCTTTTTGTTCGTCCGTGAAATTCGTCCAAATTTCACGCAGACCCTCGCCTCCTGTTAACAACAGGATAGCTCTTTTTTGCTCAGAATTTATGACACCTGAAGCTAGTATGAAAATTTCCAGATTGGTTTTCCAATTTACCCATCTTTTATGTAAAGACTCTGGATCTCCGATCGTATCTAACGCACGTGGAGGGCTTAGCCCCCCAATGTGACGAATTTTGCCATATTGTTGTTTAAAAGGACAATAAGATGTGAATAACAAAAGGATTGTTATTTAAAGACAATAAATGTGATAACAAACGAATTACTTATCTCTCGTTTTTTTTCTGTACTTCTCCTTTGGAACAAAAAAAGTTGATTTTTCTTTCTCTCTTGTAGCATGTGTGACCTCTTTTTTCGTGTTTTTTTTTTCTGTAGAAAAGTTCGTTGTTTGCACTTTTTTTTTTGTAGATGTCTTTCTTTGCTTTTTTTTTTGTGTAGAATTTCATCTCATCGTCGTCGCCAGTTTGTGGTGTTTGGTAATAAACAACAGTCAATTGTGGTGGTTGTAAACATATCTTTATTTAACAAGGGTTATAACAACATGTGTGTATCAACGGTCGTAATCTTTCTATCTATGTCGCTGCTGCTGCTTCCTGCTCTCGTACCGATCACGTTGGTACGTGATCTTCGACACTACAGGACGCAACAGACATTTTCTCAGTCCACTGGCCCTGGGTTCGACAAGACGCCAAAATGGCTACTGCCTAAACATATGGTCTTGATATCAGAGACACACACTACTTGCATACACATAGGGCCGCGTCCTGACACCATAGCCGGCGTACAAACATTCAATATCATGAAAAATTTTCTTTTACCCACTGGAGAATTATAAACACGGGAAATTCCTTACTTTTGCCTTTGTCCATAGTTATGGACATACTAACCTCTTTCTCTTTTGTTCACGTACTAACGAAGACGACCTAATAAAGTAGTAATTAAATGTTAGAATGAGTTTGTCACTTTTATTCTAAAGTCTAACCATAAGTAAAAAGGTTACAAAGGCTACTTTCCTACATATTTCCAGAACCACCACTTTATCTCCGCTGTTCTCTTTCAAAATCCACTCCCTGCTTTCTGTCAGTCCTTTCATTTATCTCAGTTCATCTCCACATATGCTAATTTGTTCTTCACATATGCAGATCAGACAAAACTATAAAGTCTACAATTGTGAAGAGAAGCCCTTTTTACTCTGACATGCAAAGCATCTCATTCTCTTTCCAACTGGTAAGTTTTCCTCTTTATTGCCACAGATAAACATCGTCACTACTATTATTAAGTGTAGTGTTGTATAAACATTTCTAGTTGGTGAATTGAAAGATCAGCAATTAAGAATGCATTTATATATGTGTATGTACAATATTCACTCCTAAACTAATTAACCAATCATTATGAATTTCGGAATACAGCTGCTAGGCATAATGAGTCGTAATATATGCTATATTTAGTTCATTTTAGTTTTTTGAGAAAGAGGTAAAAAAGGGTGAAGATACCTCCGACTTTTGGGAAAGTCTCATAAACACAAAATTGAAATTGTTATTCTAACTTCAATAGGGCTTCCATAGTTTAATATAAATATAGATATTTTGAAGTATCTTAAAAAGCAATGGTCATATTTATATGAACTTGGTGGTGTACTACGATAACATTAAATATTTTTTATGCATGAAAAGGTTTGAAATTTTTTTCTGATAAGTTGTTCTTATTAAAAATTCGTAAAAATTAATCTTTTAGGTTTCGTAATTTTAAGATAAAAAAATGATAATTTGTATTACTGTTCTCATCTCTGATATTATCCTCACAACGCTTCTGCCAATGTAACCTCCAACCTTCTTCAGGTGTGTCTAGTTGAACTCGGGAATCTGTACAGAACCCTTTATTTAATCAATGACGGATCGAGCAAGAAAAAGCAACCTCTGTTCATTAAAAAAGGGTTCCATTCAAAATTCTGTACAGATTCCTGAGGTCGACATAAATATTTATGAATTCGAATAGATGCACCTGAAGAAGGTTTGCGGGTACATTGCCCAAAACCTTTTGAGAGTGACATCCAAATGATACAAAGAACATGACTTTTCTGTTTTTATTTTACTATGCATAGTATTAATCTAAAATATGCAGATCCACATCACAATCATATGCTTTTTCTCCAGTGTCTTCTCCTGTGCTTAGTTAAGGTAGAATTGTCTGAAAAGACAGATCCACATATGTCACAATTATAAGGTTTTTCCCTGAATGTTTAATTTTACTTCAGTCAAAGTTCTCAGAAATCAAGGGGACCCTTCCTGGGGCTAACACTTGATCTCTATATGAGATACATAGATACCCGAATATTCTATTAAAATTCTCCTTTATTTCTAAAAAACTGAGTTAGTAAAAAAGTTAAGAATAATAAATTTATTCTCTCCCCAACTATCTTTCTTGTGGTCTGTTGGTCTTATCGGATTCCAGAACAAGAATTCATCTAGTCTGGTGGAGTATCCAGCTACGTGGTGTTACTTGAGGTAACATTACTAGGAGAAGATGCACTATTCCTCGTATGAGCAAGTGTATAGCCGTGCTGAGGGGATCTTATTTGTGCTGCGGATACTATGTAATTTTGAATATTTGGTCAGGGTTTACTTGTAGGGGTAAGTATCCTCATGTCAGGTTGTCCTGACAAACCCTTGTGCAGAGAGACCGAATACACTCGAGGATAGTGTCTACTAGGTAATTCAAACTCTCTTTTCCTTTTTTTTTTAAAATTTTTCTTTTCATTCATTTGCTGGGGACGGGGCATTCTTCCAAATGTCATACAATCACCCGCTATTTACAAACTCCAACCAAGAGCTCTTTTCAGGATTCTGGCTGTTCCCTTGAGTGCAGTTGTTTTGATTTCTCTTGCACTTGCTTCACCAGATATACTTGCTAAATACTTTTTCAAGATCTTCTTCATGAGTCCAGTGGCTCCTATGATAACTGGAATGATAGAGATCTCTTTGAGGTTTCAATTTCTTTTCATATCATACATTAGACCATGATATTTTGTTATTTTCCTCCTTTCATCTCTGTTTAGGCCCCCATCATTAGGGACACTGACCTCAACCAAAGTTGCCACTCTCTCTCTCTTGTTCCATATGACAATGTCATGTTTGACAGCTGCGTTTTTCAGATAGATGTGTTCGCAGGTGTTGCATTAAAGAAGGTTTGTGGGTGAATGCAGTTTCACATATCGAACAAGAAAAAGGTTTTCCTCTAGTGTGAGTTCGCATGTGTACTTTTAAATTACTACTCTGTGCAAAAGTAGATTCACAGATATTACAAGAATAAGGTTTCTCTCCAGTATGTGTTCGAATGTGACTTTTTAACATAGAACTGTTGGAAAATGCAGAATCGCATACTTCACAAGTATAAGGTTTTTCTCCAGTATATGTTTGAACATGACTTCGTAAAAGCGTACTGAGGGAAAATTTAGCTCCACATACTTGACATGAATAAGGTTTCTCTCCAGTGTGTGTTCTCATGTGCTTTTTTAAGCAAGAATTCGCTGTAAATGCGAATCCACAAACGTTACAAGAATAAGGCTTTTCCCCAGTGTGTGTTTTCACATGTCTTGTCAAATTCGAAGTACTTTTAAATGCATATCCACATACTTCACATGAATAAGGTTTCTCTCCAGTGTGTGTTGTCATGTGATTTTTTAAGCTAGAATTCGCTGTAAATGCTAATCCACAAACGTTACAAGAATAACGCTTTTCCCCAGTGTGTGTTTTCACATGTCTTGTCAAATTCGAAGTACTTTTAAATGCATATCCACATACTTCACAAGAATAAGGTTTTTCTCCAGTATGTATCCGTATATGTCTTGTCAGATCAGAAGTGAATGAAAATACAGACCCACATATTTTACAAGGATATTTTTTTCCTGTTTGCATAGGTTTCTCAAAATTAAATCTATCAAAAACTTCAGATCCACATAATTTACAAGAGTTAGATGTTTCTCCAGTGTGTGTAGAATTATCTAGAGAGCCACACAGTTCACAAGGTTTTGGTTCAGTATGTGTCAGTATATGCTGTTGTAGTTGGGATTGGTTTGAAAAGGAAGATCCACATATTTCACATGAATAAGTTTTTACTTCTGTATGTGTCTGTACATGTCTTTCCAACTCAGTACTGCTTGGAAATGATGAGTTGCATACTTCACAAGCATAATGGTAACTTTTAGCAAGTATTTCCATGTTTATTTTTAAATGACAACTTTATAAAATTGTTTTCCACTCATTTAAGAGTGTTGATTTCTTAAGATGAGATATTCCGTTGCTTCCATTGTAACTAGCATCTGAAAATAAAGAAAAAATAGTATTAAACAAATTATATATATATATATATATATATATATATATATATATATTTAATTTTTATATTCTAAAAATAAATTTTATAACAAAGTTGTATAAGAGCTCAATAGACTAAAGCTGTAATAGAACATATTTTGATATCATTAAAACTGCAATCAAATGGAGGGAACAGATTCTCACCCATTTCAACAAAACATAAATTGTTTTAGCCTACCATGAAGGTATGAAAATGAACATTTTGAACATTATTATATATATATATTGGTGTAAGCCGAAACAATGATATGCTGCAAATAAACATTGATTTTGGGGGTAAATTGGGGAGAATTTGTTCTCTGCGTTTGTTGTCGTTTTAATAACATTAAAATATTCTCTCTCTCTCTCTCTCTCTCTATATATATATATATATATATATTATAAAAATATATTAAAGCAATTGTATTTAGTATAATTTATAGATCAGCACATAATCACTTTGCAACATAAATAAAACATTGATTTCTAGTAGTCATCAGATTTTTTTATGTACTGATTAATTCTAATAAAGAAAATAAATGCTCTCAAAGATGTCATTTATTCTGTGTAACTGTTATTCTAACAGAATATTTTATTATACAAAACTATTTTTGAAAAAATGATCCCCCCTGAAGGTGATATTAAAGCAATTATATGTAATAAACCAACCCAGAAATGCATCAAAATCAATGTATTTACTGAACTTGTTGATCAATACATAATATCACTTTAAAGCAGTATTAAAATATTGGTACTGATATAGAATACAACCAAATTTCTGCTAACTTTATGTCGTCATCTTCCGGCAGTTTATGTAAGCTGCTGGAAAAAGCTGATGCGAAGACAGACAGGCGATAAGGATGCTGATTCAAGTAAATATATATATTTTTTTTGTTATATACTTGGAAAACTAAAAATAAACTGGTCAAAGATTTATTTTTATTATATAAAATGAACAAAAATTCCGTAACAACTGTTAATAATCAAATGTTTGCAAGAAAAAATTCCCAAAAAACTCTTTTTTCATCTAATAAATAAAAAAAATAGTCAACTTGTAAACAGTCTATTTCTTAACTACTTAGAAGTAAACATAGCTAAACAAAAGTTTAAATAAATGATTTAAAAAAAAACTTTTTGACGTTTTCGATCACAGTTTCTGCATTTTTTTCCTTAGCCTTACGTCGTTCTTGGCAGGAGATGAATCGTTCGGGAGAGTGAATTCGCACAGCCTAGATCGTTAAAATTCATTTTCTGACCTGACAAATTTTCTTGATTCACTCAGTATTATTATTTCTTTAAAATGGGTCGTCTTTTGACATCTGATTGGATAACCTTGTCTTATCGCCTGTCAGTCTGCGTGTTGGATTTTCTCGGCAGCTTACATGAACTGCTGGAAGATGCAACCCCAAAGTTGACAGAAATTGGGTCCCATTCTATATAAGTACCAAAATATTTACCCTTAATGACTAACAGATTCTTGCATCTACCTCGTACATATTTTGCTAATAAAATTTCAGTCTGAAAAAATAGATTTATTAGTTTAGTACAGGAGTGAGAACGAAGAGAAAGTAGCACTAAATTAGTCTGATAATCAGTACAGGTGGCCAATACAAACACTTACAGATCTCTGTGTATAGCTAAAAAGTAAATTTGAACTGTGTTTAGCAAAGTTACCCCAGCCAGGAATGGATCCAGAAAGTGTGGTTTGAGTTGTCCCCCTTTGCAAATTGGCTGTTTGGAGAATTTGAAAGCTAGATGGCTCTGGTTGACAGTCAATTTGCATAGGTGGGGCAAAAAGTAGTATATAAACAGTACTCTTTTTATTGAGCTGGAGAGCGGTAGGGAGAGCAGAGTGAGGCTGAAAGAGGAGACTGAAGTACAAAGAATTGGACGTTGAAAAAGATTAACCACTGTGGTTTGACACCAGATTTTTTTTATATATTTGTCTTCACGGATTGACCACAAGCTATTTCTGGCAGTAACTATGGAAGGAAAGAGGATCAGCAGTGAAATGCTGAAGACGTTCTCTGGAGAGGGGGATGTTGTAGCCTGGCTGAGCAAGGTTAAACTTGTCGCTAAGTTGCAGGACATCACGGATGTAGCCAGCTTGATACCGCTGTATCTTGATGGTGATGCTCTGGCCCTATATCTGGAGATGCGGGAGGAGGATCGGCTGTCTGCAGACACCATTGAAGAGAAGTTGAAGGAAGCCTTTACTGAAGGATCATTTGTGGCATATGGCAAACTAAGCCGTATGGTGTGGACCGGAGAGTCTGTCGATGTTTTCGTCAACAACATCCGGAGGTTGGCGGGACTAGCAGGATTCAATGGAGGAGGCCGTCGACAGATGGTTAAGATGGCCTTCATAAATGGCTTCCCAGACCATATTTCCATAGCTCTGCAGCAACTGCCTGGTGTAAATACCATGGAGGTGGCGGAGTTGATTACACAGGCTAGGGTGCTGGCCAGGCAAAAAGAGCGTGAGCAAGGAAGCGTAGCTGTCGTTCAATGAAGCAAACTGCAGCAGGAGATTGTGAAGGACAAGAGCCGAGAGGGCTGTGGCAGAGACCCAGGTTCGCTGGCAGATGCTACCGATGCCAAGGCCCGCATATGGCGAGGGAGTGCAGGGAGCCAAAGCCGGAAGTCACGTGTTACCGCTGTGGGAAAGTCGGCCACATCAGCAGATTCTGTCCCCAGGGAAACGGACAGGGGGAAGCCACTGCGCCGGTAGCTACCCTACTTATTCGATGAAGGCGCTTCAAGATACGTCGCCACAAGTAGAGGTGACCTTGAATGGGCGAAGTGCAAAGGCCCTTGTCAGCACGGGCTGTACTTTAACACTTGTCACCAAAGACATGGTTGACACATGCAATGGGACCAGCAGCATTACGGCAGTTGACGGCAGAGAGGTGAAGTGCAATGGCACAAGTGTCGTTCGGATGATGGTATGTGGGATGTCGCTAACAATCCAGGCAATTGTTATTAACAAAATTGTCACAGCCGTCGATGTGGTGCTAGGGATGGACGCAATTGCTCGACTAGGAGGCGTCACAGTACATAGGAACACCGTGAGATTTGGAGGACATCAAGGGGCTGCAGGTGTGCGATCCGAAAAAGGTGGCAGAGGAACAGGAACGGTTGAGTCAGTGCCGCAGACGGCAGTCTTCAAGTACGAGTGGCGGCATCCCCAAACTGCGCCCGTAGCCATGGAGGAGGGGGAGAAGCAAGCATCTGTGCGAGTGGGAGAGGAAGTGTGGATCAAGCCGCCTGACGCTCGCTGTACCACACGCTGGGGGAGGGGCATTGTGACAAGTGTCCAGTCCCCGAACAATGTATCCATCAACGGCATCACTCGACACATCCTTGATGTGCGGCCAGCAGTGGTGTCATCAGAGGAAGAAGACAGTGATGTCGAGCCAAGTCACGACATTCACGAAGAGGCACCACGGAGATCGCAGTGAGAGAGACGCCCGCCATGTTGGTCGAGCGACTACGTGATGGGCTGACTAGTGATGATCGTTTAGATCAAGGGAGCGTGTGGTTAGCAAAGTTACCCCAGCCAGGAATGGATCAAGAAAGTGTGGTTTGAGTTGTCCCCATTTGCAAATTGGCTGTTTGGAGAATTTGAAAGCTAGATGGCTCTGGTTGACAGTCAATTTGCATAGGTGGGGCAAAAAGTAGTATATAAACGGTACTCTTTTCATTGAGCTGGAGAGCGGTAGGGAGAGCAGAGTGAGGCTGAAAGAGGAGACTGAAGTACAAAGAATTGGACGTTGAAAAAGATTAACCACTATATATTTGTCTTCAGGGATTGACCACATGAACTTTTCTACGATTATTTGATGAGTATAACCCAAATTGTTGAACTTGTGTAGTAGTTTCATGAATATACAATATTACAGGATTGATCACAGTTAGGAAAACTATGTGCAATCTTGTAATAAAAGTTTTGAAAAATGATTCCCCTTGAGTTGATACTGTAAAATGTGGTTATTCTATTTCTTAATGCTGCTCAGCTTATAAGTTTAACAGAAAACGATCCTCTTACTAAACATTTTGAATACATTTATAAATGGCCAAAAAACTTTAAACTACATGATGAGCTAAATATTCTTTTATATAATCTGAGAATATCGATTATCATTCTACTGCTCCAAAAAGTACCTGACTTTTGATGCAATCATCTACCTGTATACAAGTCAGATTTAGCCGAAGATTGAGTACTGCGTCCACATCTGGGGTGGTGCTGCTCAGAACACTATTTCTTGCCTTAAAAGAGTATAAAATAAACTTCATAATCTAGTGGGAGATGTTCTACTCTCTTTTGTGCCGGTTCATTTTGCAAAGAAGAAATGCTGCAAGATGTTGCTATCGGTATTTCCATGGTAGGTGCTCGACTAAGCTTCAAGCTCTGGTTCCCCTGTAAAACCATCTTAGCAAAAACTCGTCTTACTTACAAGCCTATAAAGAACTCCCGTTCCTCCTCTAAAATAAACAGAACTTTGATGAACATTTTTTTAAAGAATTCCCATCTGTGGAAAACGTTAACGTTAATGTTCTCCTACAGACTATAACATGGTAGTTTTTAAGTCCAATGTCAACAAATATCTGCCAAGTCATCTGGTTAATTAATCATAGTTCTTAATATTTTCATCTAACTGAACAACTTCACAAACCTTTATCTTTGACTGGCTTTTGGCTTCGGTAAGTGGTGATCCATTAGCATATAAAAAATTCTAAAATCCTTTAAAAAATGATAAAAATAAACTTAGTTGAGGCATTAGAAACTGTCTGTAAAAAGATTAAGATCTGAGTTATTTTTTTATCATTGATGTTTACTTAATTCTGAATTGCATCAGAACAAAATGAAGTAATACATTGGCTTATATTTTTTTGCAAGTAAAATAAAACTGAAATATGAATCAAATTGTAAAAAACTTGAAAGAAATAAAGATGCTATGATCTTTTTTATTATTATAAAAAAACTAACATTCCTCAGAGTTAAAAGGAATAGTTGTGACACAGGGTTCCATCAAGTAATATGGAGTACTAACCAACAATATAAGTATCACAGCCTTTTCTGTAGTTAGTTATAAGTTATTATTGGGAGACTTTACCAAAACAATATTCACTGTATCATGTACCCTGCGGACTCCTTTTTGATCAGGAGGATAATTGCTGTTGATCAATTTTATTTGTATCTGCAGTTGACATATCCTTTGGTGTCTATCGTATCGATACACAACTTCCATGACTGTACACTGTCTTCTGGCAGTGATTCCTTTTAAACTTTTTTCGCACCTTTCAGCTATACCATTGTCACTTGGGACACGTGTGTAGTGCACTCAAAGCTAAATTCCCCATTCATTAAGGATATGTTAAACTTGGCTGCTGCAGAAGGCTTCATCGTTGTTGGTAAGGATTTTCTCTGGTGGGTCTTCTTCATAAAATACTAATTGCAATTCAGAGATGATACTTGAAGAATCCTGCTGTAGCAAGGGTCGGCATATTGGGAATCAGGTGGGTCCACAATCTATTATGTGAGTAAATGCTAGCCATGATGATGGGCTATATCTATGAGAGGATAAGAGAATTTCGCCATTTCTAAGAAGGCAGCAGGGCTAAATGTAAAAAGAAAGAGGCGGTGGGTAAATATCTATCCTATAGTCATTGTTAGGTAATAAAAAAGATGATACCGTTAGCCTTACCATGAGGACAAACTCCTCCATTTACATTTCATATATATTTTATTCATACATAGTGCAACCAACGAAACAGCCATGGACCAGGAAAGAGCTATATAGACAGAAATACAATAGCATGGTGGGCTCACATACTTTCATACTATTAGTTGGGACTGGAGTCCACTTGTCTTGCACACATTTAGTCTTTGTTTGGGATGAGACAGGAACATAGCAGTCTCTTCAGCTAAACACAGGGTAAAGACTTTTTTCTGGAGCTCTGTGTACCAGTACATCAGGTATCTTATAATTATGGTCCTTTGTGAATATTGACGATTTGGTTACTTTTGTAAAATAAACCAGGATTTTTCTGAGTTGGACTGGAGTGGATTATCTTGCTTGTCCCCCTCTAGATAAGCAGCATATATCAGTGGTAGAGGTTCAATGTCCCTTTTTATAGTATCACACAATTTTTATGGCACTTAATGTTAGTGTTACAGTTCAATTTTCCCATTGTTATATCCATGTAGAGATCATATTCAGTGAACAGTTTCCTTAGAGTGTACAACCTTCGCATTAGCATCTCCAATATGTTGGCGTGCATCATGGCCTTGTTCATTAAATTGTCTGAATAGTACATGCATAAGGAGAAAACAGCATGATTATCTGTGGTGCCATTGTAATACTATTGTGGCCTGGGCTACACTTTCATGTTAAATCTTTGTTTGAGGCATCATTGTAAGAAGATCCCCACATGGTTTCTGCAGTATATTTGCATTAGTTCTTTGTTAATTGTTTTGTGCTCATGCTGTGAAATTAAACACACAAATCTCTTATATTGATGTCACTTGTCCGAACAAGGGGTCGGTGTTACTTTTCTGTGGTGTTACAGAAAAAGGATTTGGCTTCAGGGACAAGGAATAGATTAATTCTGCAAGCTGAACAAAAACGGCTGGAGAAGAATAGATACAACATTTTTGCCTTTTTCTATTTTCACTGTATTATTTTATAGTTGAGTCTATCGTAGTAATCGGCCAGGGAACGAGTCACCTTGCTTGCTATCTACTGCAAAATTGACTTTCACCGCATTGCAGACTGAAAATAATTTACTAAATATAAAAGTAAAAATAACAGTTTGCCACTCTGATATCAGCTCGTTTTCATACACTAATCTTTGTACCACATCATGTGTAAACCAAAGCCCAGTCTGTATGGCAATATGTTCTACCAGCAAGTATCACCATCAGAAATGTTGCTGCAGTAATTTCACAACTTTAGAGTGAATGATGAAATTGTTTCTGATTCCACTATTCTCGGATCTTATTTCCCCTCAAGTTTCTCTGTATAGATTTGTTCTTGGATTCTTACGAGAATTTGTTTTTTATGGCAAATTATCTGGATTCTTTTTTTACTATACATATATTTTTAAACAATTGTAAATCTGATGGCTTACATTTTAAGTCGTCAATTTTTAAACATTTGTTAGAATAATGACGACTCAAAATGTATTATTTTCGCGAGGTGACCTGAGTAGTAGGCTTATATACTTAAAAAATAGCTTTTGAAAAATGTCGATGCTCTGTTCATGAACTGAACAAAAATATATTTAAACTTTTGTGTCTTTTTGTGTACGTTCACCCAAGCGAACTATGAAATCTCATATGCGAAGTGAATAACAGAGAAGATAATTTTATAATGACTGGATTTTTACAAATTTATTCTGGAAATATTCGAAGCGTTAATGTATCTCAAACCTTATTTTTATTTACATTTTTTATCCTTGCATTCGGAATCTTGTAAACCAGACGAATTAAAGATTTTACTTGATGTGAAATTAAAATCTTAAAGTAAACAAAAATACAGCTAATAAAAATATACAGATATAAATTAATGACAGTTATTAGTTGTATTTTTGTTTGATTTTTTTAGTTTTGAAATCTACGAAATCGAGTTTTCACATTGAGTAAAGTCCAGCACCATCTTTAATTCGTCGGGTTATAAGACTCTGAAGGTATGGATAAAAAAATGTAAATCAAAGTGCTTTGAAATAATTTCAGACACAAAAAATAGGCCGCAAAGCTACTTCTGTAGTTTCACAATGACATGTTAGGCCTCTCTTTAAAAAAAAGGAAGTGTCTATTCACAGCCGACTGCGGCTATTCTAAAATGTTATTCACAGCCTGCTGCCAGACCATAATAAATGTTTAAAAATGCAGCTTCCGGCTGTCAGACCATAATAAATGTTTAAAGATGCAGCTTCCGGCTGCCAGACCATAATAAATGTTTAAAGATGCAGCTTCCGACTGCCAGACCATAATAAATGTTTAAAGATGCAGCTTCCGGCTGCCAGACCATAATAAATGTTTAAAGATGCAGCTTCCGGCTGTCAGACCATAATAAATGTTTAAAGATGCAGCTTCCGGCTGCCAGACCATGATAAATGTTTAAAGATGCAGCTTCCGGCTGCAAGACCATAATAAATGTTTAAAGATGCAGCTTCCGGCTGCCAGACCATAATAAATGTTTAAAGATGCAGCTTCCGGCTGCCAGACCATAATAAATGTTTAAAGATGCAGCTTCCGGCTGCCAGACCATAATAAATGTTTAAAGATGCAGCTTCCGGCTGCCAGACCATAATAAATGTTTAAAGATGCAGCTTCCGGCTGTCAGACCACAATAAATGTTTAAAGATGCAGCTTCCGGCTGCCAGACCATAATAAATGTTTAAAGATGCAGCTTCCGGCTGCCAGACCATAATAAATGTTTAAAGATGCAGCTTCCGGCTGCCAGACCATGATAAATGTTTAAAGATGCAGCTTCCGGCTGTCAGACCATAATAAATGTTTAAAGATGCAGCTTCCTGCTGCCAGACCATAATAAATGTTTAAAGATGCAGCTTCCGGCTGCCAGAGGATAATAAATGTTTAAAGATGCAGCTTCCGGCTGTCAGACCATAATAAATGTTTAAAGATGCAGCTTCCTGCTGCCAGACCATAATAAATGTTTAAAGATGCAGCTTCCGGCTGCCAGACCATAATAAATGTTTAAAGATGCAGCTTCCGGCTGCCAGACCATAATAAATGTTTAAAGATGCAGCTTCCGGCTGTCAGACCATAATAAATGTTTAAAGATGCAGCTTCCGGCTGCCAGACCATAATAAATGTTTAAAGATGCAGCTTCCGGCTGCCAGACCATGATAAATGTTTAAAAATGCAGCTTCCGGCTGTCAGACCATAATAAATGTTTAAAGATGCAGCTTCCTGCTGCCAGACCATAATAAATGTTTAAAGATGCAGCTTCCGGCTGCCAGAGCATAATAAATGTTTAAAGATGCAGCTTCCGGCTGTCAGACCATAATAAATGTTTAAAGATGCAGCTTCCGGCTGCCAGACCATAATAAATGTTTAAAGATGCAGCTTCCGGCTGCAAGACCATAATAAATGTTTAAAGATGCAGCTTCCGGCTGCCAGACCATAATAAATGTTTAAAGATGCAGCTTCCGGCTGCCAGACCATAATAAATGTTTAAAGATGCAGCTTCCGGCTGCCAGAGCATAATAAATGTTTAAAGATGCAGCTTCCGGCTGTCAGACCATAATAAATGTTTAAAGATGCAGCTTCCGGCTGCCAGACCATAATAAATGTTTAAAGATGCAGCTTCCGACTGCCAGACAATAATAAATGTTTAAAGATGCAGCTTCCGGCTGCAAGACCATAATAAATGTTTAAAGATGATAAATGTATATTGAAGTAGATAGATATTTATTCCATCGTATTTAATCGTGGTAAAAATACGTTTTGTTTTCTTTTTGTTTTATTTTTAACAGTTTTCGTTTTTGTTCTTCACTTTTAGCGTGTTTGTTTTTATTTTCAGCGATAAACATTTGAATATTTTTTTGTTTTATTTACAGCTAATAAAATACACAGTTCGGTTAAACATTTAATTTTAACCCACGTGTTGTATCCTTTGGTATCATTTATTTGTCGCATATTTGTTTTTTCATCCTTTTTTCGTTCTGTTCACTATAGTAAAATATTCCCAAATAATTGTTTTTCCCAAAGTTTTTCAATGTATTCACATTTAATCGCCTAAAAAAGTAGAATCTACTTTCTTTTTGGGGGGGAGGGGGGGTCTTATCTACACATTTACCAACTTTACCTTAAATTATTTAATACTAAAATATTCAAATTATTCTTTAAAGTCCTGATACGATTTTTTAAAAATATGTAAATTGTAGAAGTTCATTTATGTTAATATTACCCCCTCCCGCAAGCATATTTTTCGGTTTCAATTTCATAGAGAACGTCTTTGCTTCATCACCGCTAAGAAAACAATACGATACTAATAGAGATAGGTACGTGCAAATCAATGGCTGATTCCCAAAAATGAAAAAACATTTTGACCCCCCCTTCACTTAAAAATACACCAAAATTCAGGAAATCAAGCAATTTTACTGAAATTTTCAATATTTATTAATCAACAATCACGGAATATAATGAAACCATTATTTTTTTTAAAATCTTAGTGAAAAAGTATTATTTTTTTAAAAGAAAATACACCTTTACTAAAGTTATATTTTTATATATTAATAAAAAAAAATGCATGATTTTTTAAATTTTACTTATGTAAATAAAGGATCGTAGATGTTAACAAATAAATTTTTTTTCCAAAATTTTTCATATATATTACGAAAAAGGCCAGTAAATATCGTGTTAATAAAATCACTATAACTCGAAGAAAAATTAATTCTTTGAATTAGCGATATTATTATTGAATAAAGCATTGTTTAATCAATATTTTCACCAAAAAAATAATATAATTGCAAAAAATATTTCATGCGATTTTAATGATTAAAGTTTTTGGAAAAATAAAAAATGCGACGTAATTATATTTCCCTTTCATAGAGAAACGAGTCATCATCAGCGCAAGAATTTATTGTTTATAATCTTGAAAA
Organism: Sepiola atlantica; assembly: GCA_963556195.1. Classification (NCBI taxonomy): domain Eukaryota; kingdom Metazoa; phylum Mollusca; class Cephalopoda; order Sepiida; family Sepiolidae; genus Sepiola; species Sepiola atlantica. The sequence continues at coordinate 109,620,133 of OY744525.1, forward strand.
TAAACCAAATATTTACACATTTGTAACTCAGTAAGTTAACGAAAAAAAGAATTTAAAAAATTTAATAATTTCTACTAACGATCGATCCGCAAGGCTATGGAAGGCACGCTATGTAATAATCAAGCGCAATTAGACCTCCCACCATTCACTCCCACCACTCCTACTTAATTTTTCTCAATTTCGTTAATTTCACAATTGGACAGATAAAACGTAAGTTGTTCTTTGTTTTTTTTCATTAATAAATATTCTTTAAAAAGTTTAAAATTTATTAATAAATAAATAGTTCAAATATGACATTTTCTTTAAAATTGAATTTTATTTATTTAATTATAAATAATTGTTATTAACAAAAAATTAAAACGTTAACAATAATTTGTTAATGTTTTAATTTTTTTCAATGAATATTTATTTACTTTTTCACACTGAAAATTAAATACTATTTTAGCTTAAAATAACATTTTTTTTGGCCATCCCCTGCTGGAAAGGGAGAACATTAATAAAATCATGAGGACTCCTACTAATATAACCCTCTTTAGCCAAATGATGAAGACCAGTTTAATTGAGATAGTCTGTGTGCTAAAGAGGCAATATAAAAATTCATTTACTACAGTAGCCGGATCCTTGGATGCAGTTATGTCATCAGCCAGGGACCACACGATGCTGGTAGAAAGCTACATTGGCGAATTCTGTGAAAGAAAACGTCTTGCACGCAATTCTTATGTTAGCAGCATAAGCAATTCGATGAAAGCCAAACATAATGCGGTGAGAGAATTCGTCAATAACAGTGATTCCAGCATTCTGCAATTGGCAATTCCTTATAGCAGGCAGCTTCTGGATGTTTACCATCTACAACGTGAAAAAACCGATTCAGAAATTGCCAGTAGAATTTCTGAGAAGAGGTCTAAGGAAGAAGCAGCAACACGAAAGAAAATGCAGACAAAGCTGCAAGGCCTAAAGGTACATATTTGTTTCAAATTTGGAAATTATTTTCGATTTAATTGAAATATGAAATCCTAAAAGTATAATTATAATTGTTCACACCCAGTAAATTAGGTTTCTAATTATTATATATTTATTTTTAAAGGAATTTTCCTTTCCAAACCTCAAAGAGAATTTTCCTGATATGTCAGATGAAATACTGATGGATCTACAGGGAATTTTGCAAGGGAGCCCTATAAGCAAAAGCATAACTCATTTATGGGAAATTGATGGTCGAATTCAGAGATTCACAGGGGAAATAACAAGTTTTGAAAACAACGTTTATGAAATTTGTTATTTTCCTATTCCTGAAGATGAACTTCAATTATCCATATATGAATTTGGTGCCGATTTGCTTCTCAAAGACCTCTGGTTTCTGGATCGGTGATTTGTACGTTGACTGCTATAAGGAAGATGAGCTAAGAAGATGAGGAAATAACCCCAAAACGGCCCTTTTCAGGGCCACCAAATTTTAATGAAATTTTTTCAACTACATATGCAAAATAAAAGCGATCTTTTATGATTATAATATATAATGGATACATAAATTGGTTGGTATAGACATGGTTAGAGTAGGTTTGGCGTAAGGTTTACGGTCAGTTAGCTTGGGTCCTAATCTGCACCAGTACATAAAAATAAAAATAAGGGAAAATTATTAAAAAACCTTCTGTTCAAAAAAAATAATAAATTCGTGTCTTCCATACTTGTCAATTTAATGTAGACATATTTTTCGTAACCTTAAAAAATAAAGAAATTAAGTTATAATCATTTTTCAATTTCTATAAAGCATAACTTCCATATAATTTTTTTTAAATAAAAATAAATATTACTGCAGTTCAGGGCTTCCATACTTTCAGATTTGGTCGCCAACTTTTGTTTACACTTACATAAAACAACAAAATGCGCTCGTGATGTATCTTTTATTTTTTATTTTGGATAATTCGGCAAGTTTTAGTAGAAAAATGAAGGTCATTTTTTTTTTAATTCACTCTCTTAAGACTAAATTTAATAATTTTCTTTGAAATAGTTCCAAAAAATTGATATTTATCTTTCCAACGAATTTAAAACGTATTTTTATCGAATTGCAGTTTTGATCAATTTTTAACGTTTATAGGGGTTTTTGACAACATTTTTAATTCTAATTTTTTTTTTCAAACGTAAATATACATTTGTTTCCTTTTATATAATAACATTAGGCTTTTATCTTTCAAACACAATCAAAAGTTAAACGAAAACTGCTTTAAAAAATTAAGAAAAGACACTTTTAAGAACGAGGGTCAGTGCAAGCGGCCATTTTTTTTGCACGTACCTAAATAGAGACAAACACATGCAAACATTTGGGAGTAAACAACTTCAATATAGTCAATTTTTCTTTATAATATATCATTTTTAATATGGTTCTTTCTTGACCTTTTTTTTCTTCTAAAAGTGTGGCTTCGGTTTTCAATTTGGCCTTTTTTTCCTAAAAAAATTGACTTTAAACATTTATTATTGTCTGGCAGTCGGAAGCTGCATCTGTAAACATTTATGATTGTCTGGCAGCAGCGGCTGCGAATATCAAGGGCCAAAAAACAGCTAAAGAAACGTATAAACTTACTACGTGCTTACGTGGTACCTGAATAGAAGACTGTACACCAAAAAACTTATACTTGTACCTGGAAAGAAGACTGTACACCAAAAGTTATGCAAATCCATTCAGTATATATTAAATTAAAAAGAAAAAAAACGATTTAATCTAACAGTTGCCATATTTCTTATATTTTGAGTGTTTCCAGAAAAAATTGAGTTATCTCCCTTGCCTAATCAGTAAGCTGAAATGTCTACCGTTACATCAGATCATTTTCTTTTTCTTATAATTTAATAAATACTGGATGAATTTGCATAATTTTTACTGTACAATCTTATTTTAAGCTAACACGTAACAAAGTTTATAATTTCTTTAAATTTTTAATCTCATTGTGAAACTATAGAAGCACCTTAACTTGTATTGCCTTTGGTAACAGTTATTTGTTGATTATTTGTTCTTGTTTTTTTCACCACTTTTTTCTCTGTTTGAAATTCTGCACAATCGTTCAGATTGTTTTCCCCTATTTAAACACTATAAACACATTCTTTGGATAGAAAATACCAAAGAGCAAACTGCTATATCATTGAGGAATTTATATCAAACCTTTTTGCGGAATCATTAAACAAATAAATTAAAATAATACTTACTTTTATACAATTTTCTTTCAATGACTGCGGTTTTATAGCAGAAACTTACGAAAATTCAAGATGGCGACCAGAAATCAGGTTCGCAGAAAATTGAAGAAAGTGGGGCTGGGGGACAATGGAAGGGATGCACAATGATTGATTCATCAATATTTTGAACCTTTCAACTTTGTAATGGCTGTCCAATTCTACGTCACACATTGCGGCCGGTGTAATGACAAAAGAAATACAAAATTGGGTTTATTGGCAGAAATACACAGGTCTAATAGGGCAGTTCAAAATAAATTAACAGGAAAACTCTTTGATATACTTATGTATCAGGCAAAACTAGATATCTACACGGAAAATAACGGAAAGTTATCGAGTAGAATTTTAATTAAAAATAAAAATCATTTTTTTCGTATATTTTCGATTTTAGCTTGGCCCGAACAGACAGACTGACTTATCTCCCTTTTTCCTACCTTTTACGTAACTCTTCTAAATTAAACACATAAAATGGTGCCGATAAGCTATGTTATTTATCTACCTCCCACACAGCGGTAAGATGTGACACAAGGTCGGGAAAGTGGGATTTGATAAACCAGCGCCCGAGAAGGTGAGCACTCTGGCCATTAAAAATTGCCTGGGCAGCTCCGTCTGCATTCCCCGGTAGGGGCGCCTCAGGCAGTAAGCAATAAACTTACTTCTTCCCAAAGAGGGGAGGCAAAGCCTGGGAGGGTGGACCTCCTAGAACTGCACAGGATAAACCCACAGACCGACATAAATCAAGCCCCGAAGGCCAAGACGATACCAGTTTATGGGGTGTAGTATCCATCGGAACAGATACTACACTTTGATCTCGACCAAAAGGCCAAGTAAGGGCCGATAAGCTATAAAACCATAAAATATACTGACAAAATGGTTTTTATTTAAAATTCTAATCGATAAATTTTCCATAATTTTTGGTGTAGGTAGCTATTTTTGCCTGATACATCATATACAGTGTTGTGATGTTTGTATACATTGATTGATGTCGATTAGACGAAAATACAAGGAGGCTGAAGTGAAACACGTTTATTTACTTAGGTGTACTACAACATACAGTGCATCAAAGAGTTTTCCTGTTAATTTATTTTTAACTGCCATATTTCACCTGTGTATTTATGTCAATAAGCACTATGCGCTTTATTATATATATTGTTTGTCTATTAGATGTTTTTCACAACATAGCTTTAAAATCAAATTTCTTCGGCAATATTCTATATTGGATACGTCATTTATATAAAGTTTAATTTGTTATATAAAAATGAAAAACAATCAATTCCATTTTATGAAATAAAACGCATTTTTTTAAATATATATTTCAATTCGTTTGATTTTATTATTTGTTAAATTTGTAATATATTTAATTAATATTTAAAAAAGATGAAACTTTGTTATAATATTTCAATTCCTTTTTTTAAATAAACACTGTCTGATTTTATGTGTTATTGCAATAATCTGAGAACAAATTATTATTTGCAAAAAAAAGTAAACAGGGCAAATGTAGGGGTACTAAGGAAATCTATTCTTGTTAAACATAAAAAAGATAAAAAGTGAGAAGCCAGCACTCAAACATTCATATAAACAATAACAATTTATTTAACATTGTTCATTAAATTTGTATAAATTCTTCAATGAAAGTCTGAGCTTTGTGTACAGAAATGTCCCTTTGTAAGGAGATGAGGAGATGGATGAAAGGGGTTAACCTCTTATCTTCTCATAAAGAAACGGAAAACGAAAAGTATTTCTGTAACTATAACAAAAAGGGGTTTGGTATAGGTAGAAGAGAGTGGGACAGTGTCCGTCTGAGGAAGAGGAAGAATATCAGAGTTCTTAGGGCCGCCCGTGGATTTCTTCAGGTGAAGATGGTAGTAGTCATCAAGTGGCGACCGCGTCGGAGAGAGAGAGAGCGTTTCCTCGTTCCTCGCTGGTGCTCTCTGCGATGTGTCCAAGCTGGTGCCAGGAGGTCGTCTGATCTTTTTCCTCGAACGCTAAGGGGACATAAGTAGTCCCTTAGGGAACTAACGATATTACTGTGCCCTGTGATTTGATTGGACAAGCCAGCTCATAAGGACAGTGATTACGCATTCAAAAGTAGTCCCTATTGGTGACTGCTACACCTTTTACTGTTTGTATAAAATGTCTCTTTTAAGGTTTGTTCTTGGAAAACGCACGTGTTTGGATATGTGCGTAAATAGAGAAAATGAGCCGTCTCTCAACCCCTTTTTTGCAGTGTTACAATGATAGGAACTTGTGTGTGTGTGTTTGTTCGACGGTACTAAAAAAAGAGAAAAGAAAAGAAAGGGTTTCAGCTTACTATTTGTCCTGTGTCCGATGAGGAGGAAGAGGGAGACGGCGTGGAGTGACAGTAAGACAGCAGCAAGCAGCTTCTTCCTCCAGTGATTTAGGAGTCTGTTGATAGGACCGTCCTAATTGCTGGTGGCAGGGAAAAGGGAAAAAGAGGCTGATCTTGTCAAGGCTGCTGGTTTTATTTTGTTTAACCCTGGTTTGGTGGACGTTTTTATATTATGGGTTGATACACGTGAGTAATAAATAAAGCCATATTAGTAACTTGTTATTGAAGCATTCATTAACAGAGTCGAGACACGTGCGAACTCAACAAGAATTTATTTACACTGATTACATAGCAGTAATACAAGTAGTGGGAGGTTGCCGTCAAGAGTGACGGTGGGAGTCAACGGGAGATAACTCTCGTCTTTACGTAACATCTCCGTTTTTTATTTCTTTGTTTTAACTGAAAAATAAAAGTATTTTTATTTTTTAGAGTTTTCTCATTTAGTCTCTGTATCGGGCTGGACACTTAATTGGTCTCCCTTTCTTTGTGGAGTTTGGTATTATTTTGTTTTCCGAGCCCGTTTTTGATACGACTTGTTTTCGACTATTTTCTTGGTTTATTATGTTTTCATAGTCGTGTTCGATTTTGTACTTTTGATTTTCTTTTGTTTTTAAAATATGACGTCTGTTGCGCCGTACATAATTTCCTTGTTCTGTTTTTATTAGATATGAACGAGGCTCTTTTAATTTTTTCACAACCTTACCTTTTCGGTTCCATTTTTCTTGTGAAAGTATACGGACAGTATCGTCTTTCTTTAGTTTTGGTAGCTCTCTGGAATTATTATTTATTTCATGCTTTTTCATTGTTTTGTTATGCATGATATTTGGAAGATTTGTCCTTAGCGTTCTTTTCATCAACTGTTGGGCTGGTGACGGGGTTTTATCTTTTAATGGTGAAGTCCGTAACGCTAACATTGCTAGGTATGGGTCTTGTCTACTTTCAAACGATTTCTTTAATGTTCTTTTAATTGTTTGAATGTTTCTTTCTACTAAGCCATTCGACTGTGGATAGTTCGGACTTGTCGTGATATGCCTGAAATCCCAATCTTTAGCAAATTGTCTAAATTCTGATGATCGGTACTCGGGTCCATTGTCACTAATCACTATTTGTGGAATGCCAAATTTTGCGAAGGTGTTTTTTATTTTATTGATCACCGTACTTGATTTGCAGTCATCAAGTTTGTGGATATCGAAATATCTAGTCGTGTAGTCTATTATCACTACATATGCTTTACTATATAAGTAAAATACGTCTGTCGCAACTTTGGTCCATGGTGTTACGGGTATTTCATGGTGTATTAGTGATTCTGACGGTTGTCGGTTTCTGTGATCTAGACAATGTGTGCATGTGCTAACCATTTCTTTTATTTGATTGTTTATGTTAGGCCAATATACGACCTCTTTTGCTCTTGTAATGCACTTTTCTATGCCCAAATGTCCAGTGTGGATTTTTTGTAGGGCTTCCTTCCTTAGGGAGGTTGGGACCACTATTCGTGTACCTTTCAATACTAGTCCTTTCCCAACCGATATGTCATCGCGGACTGGCATATATGGTGCTATTGTGGGTGGCACTTCCATTTTTTCTGGCCAAGTTGATGTCGCATATTTCATGAGCATTTTTAGCGTTGGGTCTTTCCCAGTCTCCTCACGGTATATGTTGAGTTTTTGGTCGCTCATTGGATATTGTTTTATAATGGTATGGATATATTTGTCCATTTCTGTATCCGATATTTCTTCGGCGGAGGGTAATTTGTAGTGTTCTCTTTTTATGGCCTTGTTTAGATCTCTAGGGTCCAAACATAGTCTTAATTTTCCGTTCGGTTTCTCCACTATTACCAGAGAATTTACCCAATCTGTCGGTTCTTCAACGGGTTTTATTATTCCCATTTTTGTCATTTTTTCTAACTCCTTTTTTAATTTTGGTTTCATCCCAAACGGTATGTTCCTTGGAGGATTTATGACGGGTTTTATGTCCGGAGTTATTGTTATATGATGTGTGACTGGTAATTTTCCGATGTCACCATAGCAATCTTTATATTTTTCTTTTAATGCTTCTATGTCCGTCTTGTTTATTTCATAAGTTCTTTTTATCAGTCCTAATTCTTCCGCTGTTTCTGCGCCAATTACTGCGTTTGCATTTGTGTTTGCCACAATGAAATGCGAATTTACTTTTATATTTTTATTTTGTAATTGTATAACACAGCTCCCTATCGTGGGAATTTGCGTACAGTTGTAGGCGGTTAATTTTATAGACGTTTTATTTAATTTTGGCTTTGGTTCAACAGTTCTATATATTTTTGCTGGTAATACATTTACTTCAGCACCTGTATCGATTTTGAAGTTGATGAGTGTTTCGTTGCCTCGAATCTTTACTTTCCATTTGTCAGTTTGTAGTGCGTCTACATTTTTTTTCAATATGGCGTCCATGTTAAACTGATTTTGCTCCACGTGGTCTGAATTGTGTGATTGTCCGACATTATATAATTTCTTCTTTTTCGTTCGACATATTCGAGCGAAGTGTCCTTTTTTGCCGCAATTTGTGCAGTTTTTATTGTATGCTGGACAGTTTCCTTTCTGATGTGACCCAGCGCAGTAGGTGCATGTCTCAATCCATTGTTGTGTTTTCGCGGGCTTTTTGTCTTCACGTTTGAACATGACTTTGAACGACAGCCTGTTTTTCTTTGGATTGCGAATTGTTGCGATATTTTCTGTTTCGTATGCAGCCATTATCTTGGAGTGTCTCTTCGTTTCTTCAGCACTCAGGCCTGCTTGTATCGCCTTTTGTAAATCCAGTGAAGGTTCTCTGAGCATTCTTTCTCTCAACATGTTGTCATTAACGCCACAAATTAGAATGTCTTTTATTAGTCTTTCAGTGAGGTCACCGAATTCACATTTGTTTGCCTTTTGCCGTAGTTCTGTGACGTACTCATCAAATCTCTGTGTTTCTTTCTGTTTGCACGTGAGAAATTGATATGTGAGAAACGTCAGGTTTTTTCTTGGTTGGCAGTGCGCATCAAATTTTTCTATAACTTTTTTCAAGTTTAGCTTCTCTTCGTCATTTTCAAAGTTAAACGTATAATATATTTTCCTTCCCTCGGTTCCTATACAGGTCAGTAATATTGAAGTTTTCACCTTCTCCGGTTTTTTGTCCGACTCTGTAGCTTGCAGGAACAATTGAAATTGGTTTTTCCAAGTTTCCCATTCCTGTCCGAGATTATCCGAAGAGAAATTTAATTCTTTTGGATGTGGTAAAAATTCCATTTTTTATTTTTTTTTTTTTGAAAATATTTATATACGGCTGTGAGTGTTGACGGTTCGATGTTCTATTCTGACACCATTTTATATTATGGGTTGATACAGGTGAGTAATAAATAAAGCCATATTAGTAACTTGTTATTGAAGCATTCATTAACAGAGTCGAGACACGTGCGAACTCAACAAGAATTTATTTATACTGATTACATAGCAGTAATACAAGTAGTGGGAGGTTGCCGTCAAGAGTGACGGTGGGAGTCCACGGGAGATAACTCTCGTCTTTACGTAACAGACGTAGTAGTAGACAATCATGTGATCAATATTTTTGTCGTTTTTAGCGCCTTTTTGCTAGACAGCTTGTGGGAGCCGATTATTATGGCTAGTTTGAGCGTTTTGTTGTTAAAGTGAATTTGCTATTGCTTTGTGTTTTTCTGCTTACGCCGGTATGATAACATATTAGGATGCCAATCCGATACAAACATAAAATACGTAGTACAGGGTGGGCAAAAATAAGGGTCCTATTTTTAAAAATTCATAACTTTTTTATTTATTGATTTAAAAATTTTTTTTTTTTTAGAATAAGTAAAGGACCCCTTCCGAAGCAAGCATGAGCCGTATTAGCCCTAAGGAACGTACCCTCATTTAGAAAACATTATTTTTGCTTAAAAAACGCAAAACAGTGTAAAAAACAATACTTTAGTTTTTGTAAGTTTTAAGAAGTGTTTTTCGGCTAAAATTTGTTTTGTTTATTTTAAAAAATCTCGGAAGGGTCAGTCTACACACACATACAGTTTGGTGAGTTTAACTTTTATTTTGTGGAAGTTATTCAAATTCAAGTTATTCAAATTTAAAGATAGGACCCTTATTTTGGCCCACCCTGTATTATGTTTGCCTGTTTGCTTTTTTTTTATTATTCATTTACCTTTCCCGGAGGTTAGAAAGAATGCCATGTATGTGTCTGAAAAGCCAGTGGACAAGGCTCAGCACACTCTGACCTTAATAAAAATACCTGAGCTGTCCCTTCAGCATTCCCTAGTAGGGGCACCTCAGTGGGTTAGCAATAAACTTTCAGATAGAAGGCAAAGCTGGGGAGGGTCGAGCTCCTAAGACTGAAAAGACTGCGTTGCGATCTATGCTTTAAGAAATGATCCTTAAAAGCATGATTTATAAAGGTCGAAATGTAAGACGAAACATTTGACAGCCATTACAGAGTATTGATTTACTCCTCTCCAGGAGTTAGGCACAAGGCCAGTTTTTATCTTACTCCAACAAGTAAGATGTGACCCAAGGTCGGGTCGGGAAAGTAGGGTTTAAAAATGGCCTGGGCAGCCCCGTCGGCATTCCCCGGTAGGGGCGCCTCAGGTAGTAAGCAAAAAACTTACTCCTCCCCAAAGAGGAGAAGCAAAGCCTGGGAGGGTGGACCTCCTAGAACTGCACAGGACAGACCCATAGACCGGCGTAAATAAAGCCCCGAAGGCTAAGACATTACCAGTCTATGGGGTGCAGTATCCATCGGAACGGATACTACACTTTGATCTTAGCCAAAATGCCAAGAACTGATCCATTACAGAGTAGAAATGTTCCAGATAATCTAATTTATTTAGTGTGGCTTATAGAGAATACTCGAGTGTTGGGCGCAGGCTTTGTAGTTTTATAATTACACGTGAACGTCGTCAATAATATTCGGAAATAGCGTTGACAGAAGGTGAGAAGAAAGAGATGTGCGAGTCATAAGATTTGTCTCCCCTTACTAACCGCTCTTCAGTTAAAAAAGGGTTTACATACGTTACTTTTATTTCGTGTTTTGTCTACTTACCGCAATCATGTCATGTAATCCAAGGCCATATTAAGTGGCTACACAAGAAAACATGGTGTCAGAACAGAATTTGAACCCAAGAAAAGAAAATAAGAAATTATCTCACACAAAAAATGTAAGTGTACAAAAAATGTGTACCACTCTAGCAGTTATATAATTACCATCTATTTTCTTTTGTGCTAGCATGTTCTCACTCGCAGAGTGATTGATACGTTGTCTGGTATATTTTTTCAACAGTCAGTTTTTAAAGACGTAATATGCCTGTTTCGCCATTAGTCACGATTTAGCAAGATGAAAGACCCAGACCCAACCTTATTTTTATAGTACATGCATATCTGCTGACTCAAAATATTTTTGCATTCTTGTCTACATAACTCATTCCCGACCATGTCTGTTGGGTTTATGAAACATTATGAATAAAATTGATTTAAATTGTAGAAGATGTGTGTACTTATAACCAAACTATGGTAACCAATGTTTCTTCTTACCTAGCAAGGACAGAAAGACGGATATCTATGCAGCAACCCTTTCCTTCATACAACAGGACCTTTTTCTCTCTCGCTACAGTTAAATATTACACCGGAACCGAGATTTCGAATGAATCGAATATCCATTCAGCCATCTTTTCCTCATACCATTCACAACTCTTTTTCATTCCATACAAATCAGAACATTTCTACACTATAAAGCATATAAATAAAATAGTTGATTAATGAGAAAAAGAAAACAATTTGTGTTTAGGTTTCATAAATATTAACAACAGTAAATGAATAGTAAATATTTAAAAAAAATATACCAAAATGGATCTGAAAATTGATTCTGGAGCAGAAATCCATGTCTTGCCAGAAAAATACTACTACAAAGTGTATTGCGTTAGATTGAGTTGTATAAAGAAATGACACAGTTAACCCTCCACTCACACCACCTTATTGTGGTCCATATTGTGTGCTCAAACGTAATGACAAGTTATTTTCTCTGGATGTTGGAGGAACCAAAGAGACTGTGTCGGTTGACGGACTAAAACGAACATTTTTAGACGGCGAAACCAAGGAACCTAATGTTCTACCCACAATAATATTTCCTGAACAATGTGATACAGAACCTTCAGTCACAGCTAAATCATATCTTCCAACTTACGTTACTACCACACCTTCTGGTAGACATGTTCATTGGACAAAGAAATATGCAAGACTTTGTATATCAGAACAATTCTTCTCTTTTCAGCCAACGAACATTTTTAACTTCTAAGCAAACGAACATGTTGAACTTTGCAATATAACAAAGACATTTTTGATTAAACCGAACTGTTATTTACTCTATTGTTGCAATTTTTATGCTAATTCAAATGTATTCTCATGTGCTGCTACGACCAATAAAGTTTCTAGTTTTTTATCGGCTTAAAGCCTAAGCATGAGGTAATGTAGCAGTTACACAAATACTCTATATTCTTCATTTGATTGAGTTGTGGTTTGCCAAAGGTCAATAACACGACGACAAAGCTAACAGTTTACAACACCACAGACATACCAGTGTTAGGCAAACATAACATGAAATTTCAATTATAATAGGTAAATAAATTGTTGCAAAATTAACACACCTCCAGTACTAGATGTGGATACAGCAGAGAAATTAAATATAATAAAAAATATCAAATATTCAAAGAGACAAACAAATTTATTCGATTCACAAGCAACATTAATTGAAACAAATACCTAGAAGATACTGCCAAGTCTGCTGTAAAGGAGAATCTTCTCACCCCTGCCAGTATCCTATATCTCTATACACCCATGGAGTATTGGTGAAACACTTGGGTTTGTGCACCAATCACTAGTCTTTTCTCTTTAGACAGAGTTTAAAAACGAGTCTCTACTCTAGTAGGTCCTGCACTGTCTGCTAAACTCCAGCCCCTGTTTCATTGTCACAATGTTGAATCTCTGTGCTTGTTATACAAGTACCTCCATGGAATATGCTTCGACGAACTGACTGTACTTGTACCCTCTCAACATAAATACCCCTAACCAAACCGACTAGCAGCAAAATCCACCCCTTTACAATAAAGTAAAATAAAAAATGGTCGACCACGAAAGTTCTTTGCGCAGTATATATTTCCAGCTTAGGGTCAAGTTGACTAGTGCAAGAGAGAAGGCGTCTTTATTCGTAGGTGTCAAGAAGATCTCTGACTGCTGTTTTCAATTCCCAAAGGGGCTGGAAGTAGTCATTGAATGTTCTGGTTAGAAATGTATATGCCCTAGAGTCTGAGTGGGCCCCATGTGACCAAATCACCTCGTATAGAGCGTTTTCTGTTGGGAGAAGGAAATGTTTATGTTCATGACTGCTACAGTACCTAGATACCGGAAGATTTTTAGTCTAATATTTTTCTCTCCGAACCACTTGCCTTTGGAATTCCCCCTACTCCCCGTGTAACAAAGATAGGTGCACCTTTATTTGGAGCTGTATTTCCCCTACATTGGAAGCTGACCATGCGCCTAACTTTGCCCTCGGAGATAGGCAAGTAACTAGCGACATTTATTTTGTTGCATTAAAACATAGTATCAATCAACTTTTCACTCTCGATTCAGAATTGACAGCTTCGTTTCCAGAAGCTATATTGTGTATAATATCACAGGCTGTCGAGGGCTCGGAGGGTTGTGGGAAAGGTCAAGACCCAAACAGATCCATGCCAGACATGAGCGAAGAGGGTGGGTGGACTTTTTGATAGAATATAACCAGTGACCTTTTGTTCATTCTCTCTTGTTTTTTGTATGTGTTCTTGTTTTCTCTTTCTTTTTTTTGAACGTTTTTACTCTCTCTCTCTCTCCCTCTCCCTCTTGTTGGTTACCACAAGAGAAGAAAAAGCATTTGTTGAAATGTCCACACACTGAGAGTTTTCGTGAAAAACCAGCTCGATAAAACGAGTTACGTTTTTCGGAAGCCGGAATGAAGAAATACAGTCTATTTCTTTTAATACAATACTTGTTTGTCTCTTTTTACAAAATGATCAATTTCCAGTAACGATGTTCCCGATAAGCCCATATAATTCATTCTCTGGAGAGAAATAATGACGCCATCCACACACTACGTAAAACACCCATTCATACAACTAAAAGGAATATGACTGGCTCCGTGCCCAGGACGATACTATTTCTTCTAGAGATGTTTCCACCAGCAATTTCTCAACCAAGAAAATATTACAATAAAAATAAACTAGAAGTAGACACAATAAAAAAACTAAGAATAATAATACTCTATAAGTTGTAGTAGTAGCAGCAGCAATAACAACAACTACCGCAGAATAACGATGTCTAAATAATTCAATATTTGCTTGATATTGATGTTTGATACTGATTTGATCAGAGTTCATAATTTCGATTGACTGCTTATATCGGACTCAATGTGTCAAAGAGTTGGGCACTTGTTCCTTAATCTTATATAAATAATCGCATTCGTGCTTCAACACAGATAGCGGCAGGAAAACCAAGTTATCTAACGAATTCTTGTGACTCTCAACAACTATCACACTTCTACTTGGTACGCAAACTAACACCACAGTAGCCACTGTGCACTGTAAGTATCTGCAATTAGACTGAAGATATCAACCCAAGCGGATCTAAGGAGTGCCACGACCGTCGTAAAGGAGACCAGAGCGCTGGAAAATCATGTCATACTTTGAAGTTACACACGAAAGCTGTCGAACAGTCAGACGGTAACATTTTGACTCCTTCCTTCACTTAAAGATTCATCAAAATTCAGGAAATTCACCAATCTTAATAAAATTTTCAGTATGTATTAATTAACGATCACGGAATATAATTAACAGAGTATTTTATTAGAAATATTAGTGCAAACGTATTATTTCGTGTAATTTTCGTAGACTAGACAGCAAACATTAAATTAATACTTAAGAACATGGTGTTGTCATCATTTTTATTTATTTTTAAAACATAAAAAGTTTATTCACAGAATAATTTGTTTGATTTAATATTGATTCTTTAAATAAGTTCATTCTTTCTGGTCTACATCGAATGTAAAGACTAGTATCAGTTATACTACATGGAAATATCTATTAGTTTATAAACATAAGAAGACAAATCACTATTCTTAGGCAGTTTTATTCTTTATATTAACATTTTATTATCATTAGTTTTAGCTGAATAATTTGACAAGAGTGGCTCTTATTTCCGAAAAAAATAAATGTTTCTTTATTTATTCAATGTAAAAGTAAATCAAACATAAAAAGTAAATCAAACATGAAAAGTAAATCAAACATAAAAAGTAAATCAAACATGAAAGATTACGAATTCAGTAAAGTAACACATCACTTATTCAAAATAATTAATAGAACATTTATTGAAATAAATTAAAATGTGTGTTTTTTGTATTGTTTTTTTTTTAATTTTTGCTTAACGAACAGTTAATTTACCATATAGTAATGTTTTTTAATAAATCAAAGTAGTCATGTTTTTTCGGGGGGTGGTCATTTTTTTCCAAACGGACAGTTTTTACAATATATTATTTGAATATCCTGCTTATTCCGTTCGATTTTCTCGTACATTTTGGACGAAACTCATTAATTAGTCTAAAATTGTACTTTTTCTCCCGAAATAAAATTCTAATTCATTTTTTAAGACTTGAAATTCAAACTTTAATGCAATGCCTTAATCGTTGGAGGCCATCTTGAAATTTCCTCAGATTTTCTTTTGCACTTTGACATCTATAACAAATGAAATACGTTTAAAAAAAGGAATACATTAACAATGATTTCCAAGTGAATGAATAATCCTTAGGAAGGTAGCCGTGTTCTTGGCAAGAGAATAAAGTCATAATAACAGGAATAAGTTAACAATGATTTCCATGTAAATGAATAATCCTTAGGAGGGTAGCCATGTTCTTGGCTGAGGAATAAAGTCACAATAGCAGGAACAAGTTAACAATGATTTTAAAGTGAATGAATAATCCTATGGACCTAAGTCTTCTTGCTCTGATAACTTGCTCGTATTACAGATGGACGCATCCGAGTAAAGCGTTTAGTGTACATCCGGTCCTCATTGATAGTGGTTCTTACTTACACTATAAATGACGTCATCAGAAAAATTCGACTTAGATAACAGGCCTTCTTTACAACGGCCGTGGGACTACCCGTTCAACTCATAAGTGGCATGGAAACCTTTTACAACATTTGGCATCAAATCTCTTCTTTTGTTGGTTGAGTAAAGACAAGAAATAAAGTTGATAAAATATGTTCGAATGGACTTTGTCATTAATTTAACGTTTGACAAAATATTTATTTTCTACAATATCTTGACAGAATTCAGAATCGATTTTGAAATCTAGTGAGATATGATCTTATCCCTTCCTTACAGCTCTTTGCCCATAGAAGAGACGTTGTTAGTCTCTCTATACTCTATTTCTGCTTTTTGATAGAAGTTGCTCGACTGAGCGCTAATCTCTGGTTACTCTTTGTAAGACATTCACAGCAGGAACTCATCTCATTACTACAACGAAGAAAAACTTTCTTTTTTTTTCAGTGTGCCTAGCTTCAGGCGAAATTTCCATGAACAGATCTTCGCAAGGGCTTCCTGTCTGGGGACGCAACAGACATTTTCTCGATATTAGAGACACACACTACTTGCATACACATGGACACGTCCTGACACCATAGCCGGCGTACAAACATTCAATATCATGAAAAATTCTCTTTTCCCCACTAGAGAATTATAAACATGGGAAATTCCTTACTTTTGCCTTTGTCCATAGTTATGGACATACTAACCTCTTTCTCTTTTGTTCACGTACTAACGAAGACGACCCAATAAAGTTGGTATTAAATGTTAGAATGAGAGTTTGTCACTTTTATTCTAAAGTCTAACCGTAAGTAAAAAAAAGGTTACAAAGGCTATGCAACTTGCCAACATATTTCCAGAACCACCACTTTATCTACGCTCTTCTCTTTCAAAATCTATTCCCTGCTTTCCGTCAGTCCTTTCATTTATCTCAGTTCATCTCCACATATGCTAATTAGTTCTTCACATATGCAGCTCAGACAAAACTATAAAGTCTACAATTGTGAAGAGAAGCCCTTTTTACTCTGACAAATGGCCAGTCACGACATGAAAAGCATCTCATTCTCTTTCCAACTGGTAAGTGTTCATCTTTATTGCCACAGATAAACATCGTCACTACTATTATTAAGTGATGTGTTGTATAAACATTTCTAGTTTGTGAATTGAAAGATCAGCAATTAAGAATGCATTTATATATGTGTATGTACAATATTCGCTCCTAAACTAATTAACCAATCATGAATTTCGGCAGCTGCTAGGCATAATGAGTCGTAATTTATGCTATATTTAGTTCATTTTAGTTTTTTGAGAAAGAGGTAAAAAAGGGTGAAGATACCTCCGACTTTTGGGAAAGTCTCATAAACACAAAATTGAAATTGTTATTCTACCTTCAATAGGGCTTCCATAGTTTAATATAAATATAGATATTTTGCAGTATCTTAAAAAGCAATGGTCATATTTATATGAACTTGTGGGTGTACTACGATAAGATTAAATATTTTTTATGCATGAAAAGGTTTGAAATTTTTTTCTGAAAAGTTGTTCTTATTAAAAATTCATAAAAATTAACCTTTTAAGTTTCGTAATTTTAAGATAAAAAAATGATAATTTGTATTACTGTTCTCATCTCTGATATTATCCTCACAACGCTTCTGCCAATGTAACCTCCAACCTTCTTCAGGTGTGTCTAGTTGAACTCGGGAATCTGTACAGAACCCTTTATTTAATCAATGACTAATCGAGCAAGAAAAAGCAACCTCCGTTAATTAAAAAAGGGTTCCATTCAAAATTCTGTACAGATTCCTGAGGTCGACATGAATATTTATGAATTCGAATAGATGCACCTGAAGAAGTTCAGCGGGTACATTGCCGCAAACTTTTTGAGAATGACATCCAAATGATACAAAGAACATCACTTTTCTGTGTTTTTATTTTACTATGCATAGTATTAATCCAAAATATGCAGATCCACATCACAATAATATGCTTTTTCTCCAGTGTCTTCTCCTGTGCTTAGTTAAGGTAGAATTGTCTGAAAAGACAGATCCACATATGTCACAATTATAAGGTTTTTCCCTAAATGTTTAATTTTACTTCAGTCGAAGTTCTCAGAAATCAAGGGGGCCCTTCCTGGGGCTAACACTTGATCTCTATATGAGATACATAGATACCCGAATATTCTATTAAAATTCTCCTTTATTTCTAAAAAACTGAGTTAGTAAAAAAGTTAAGAATAATAAATTTATTCTCTCCCCAACTATCTTTCTTGCGGTCTGTTGGTCTTATCGGATTCCAGAACAAGAATTCATCTAGTCTGGTGGAGTATCCAGCTACGTTGTGTTACTTGAGGTAACATTACTAGGAGAAGATGCACTATTCCCTGTATGAGCAAGTGTATAGCCGTGCTGAGGGGATCTTATTTGTGCTGCGGATACTATGTAATTTTGAATATTTGGTCAGGGTTTACTTGTAGGGGTAAGTATCCTCATGTCAGGTTGTCCTGACAAACCCTCGTGCAGAGAGACCGAATACACTCGAGGATAGTGTCTAGTAGGTAATTCAAACTTTCTTTTCCTTTTTTTTTAAAAATTTTTCTTTTCATTCATTTGCTGGGGACGGGACATTCTTCCAAATGTCATACAATCACCCGCTATTTACAGACTCCAACCGAGAGCTCTTTTCAGGATTCTGGCTGTTCCCTTGAGTGCAGTTGTTTTGATTTCGCTTGCACTTGGTTCACCAGGTATACTTGCTAAATACTTTTTCAAGATCTTCTTCATGAGTCCAGTGGCTCATATGCTAACTGGAATGATAGAGATCTCTTTGAGGTTCCAATTTCTTTTCATATCATACATTAGACCATGATATTTTGTTATTTTCCTCCTTTCAGCTCTGTTTAGGCCCCCATCATTAGGGACACTGACCTCAACCAAAGTTGCCACTCTCTCTCTCTTGTTCCATATGACAATGTCAGGTTTGACAGCTGCGTTTTTCAGATAGATGTGTTCGCAGGTGTTGCATTAAAGAAGGTTTGTGGGTGAATGCAGTTTCACATATCGAACAAGAAAAAGGTTTTCCTCTAGTGTGAGTTCGCATGTGTACTTTTAAATTACTACTATGTGCAAAAGTAGATTCACAGATATTACAAGAATAAGGTTTCTCTCCAGTATGTGTTCGAATGTGACTTTTTAACATAGAACTGTTGGAAAATGCAGAATCGCATACTTCACAAGTATAAGGTTTTTCTCCAGTATGTGTTTGAACATGACTTCTTAAAAGCGAACTGAGGGAAAATTTAGCTCCACATACTTGACATGAATAAGGTTTCTCTCCAGTGTGTGTTCTCATGTGCTTTTTTAAGCAAGAATTCGCTGTAAATGCGAATCCACAAACGTTACAAGAATAAGGCTTTTCCCCAGTGTGTGTTTTCACATGTCTTGTCAAATTCGAAGTACTTTTAAATGCATATCCACATACTTCACATGAATAAGGTTTCTCTCCAGTGTGTGTTGTCATGTGATTTTTTAAGCTAGAATTCGCTGTAAATGCTAATCCACAAACGTTACAAGAATAACGCTTTTCCCCAGTGTGTGTTTTCACATGTCTTGTCAAATTCGAAGTACTTTTAAATGCATATCCACATACTTCACAAGAATAAGGTTTTTCTCCAGTATGTATCCGTATATGTCTTGTCAGATCAGAATTGAATGAAAATACAGACCCACATATTTTACAATGGTATTTTTTTCCTGTTTGCATAGGTTTCTCAAAATTGAATTCATCAGAAACTTCAGATCCGCATAATTTACAAGAGTTAAGTGTTTCTCCAGTGTGTGTAGAATTATCTAGAGAGCCACACAGTTCACAAGGTTGTGGTTCAGTATGTGTCAGTATATGATGTTGTAGTTGGGATTGGTTTAAAAAGGAAGATCCACACATTTCACATGAATATGTTTTTACTTCTGTATGGGTCTGTACATGTCTTTCCAACTCAGTACTGCTTGGAAATGATGAGTTGCATACTTCACAAGCATAATGGTAACTTTTAGCCAGTATTTCCATGTTTACTTTTAAATGACAACTTTATAAAATTGTTTTCCACTCATTTAAGGGAATTGATTTCTTAAGATGAGATATTCCGTTGCTTCCATTGTAACTAGCATCTGTAAATGAAGAAAAAAATAGTATTAAACAAATTATATATATATATGTACATATATATATTTAATTTTTTTATATTCTAAAAATAAATTGTTTCAGCCTACCATGAAGGTATGAAAATGGACATTTTGAACATTATTATATATATATTGGTGTAAGCCGAAACAATGATATGCTGCAAATAAACATTGATTTTTGGGGTAAATTGGGGAGAATTTGTTCTCTGCGTTTGTTGTCGTTTTAATAACATTAAAATATTCTCTCTCTCTCTCTCTCTATATATATATATATATATATTATAACAATATATTAAAACAATTGTATTTAGTATAATTTATAGATCAGCACATAATAACTTTGCAACATAAATAAAACATTGATTTCTAGTAGTCATCAGATTCTTGTATGTACTGATTAATTCTAATAAAGAAAATAAATGCTCTCAAAGATGTCATTTATTCTGTGTAACTGTTATTCTAACAGAATATTTTATTATACAAAAATATTTTTGAAAAAATGATCCTCCCTGAAGGTGATATTAAAGCAATTATACGTAATAAATCAACCCAGAAATGCATCAAAATCAATGTATTTACTGAACTTGTTGATCAATACATAATATCATCTTTAAGCAGTATTAAAATATTGGTACTGATATAGAATACAACCAAATTTCTGCCAACTGTGTGTCGTCATCTTCCGGCAGTTTATGTAAGCTGCTGGAAAAAGCTGATGCGAAGACAGACAGGCGATAAGTAAATATATATTTTCTTTTGGAAAACTACAAATAAACTGGTCAAAGGTTTATTTTTATTATATAAAATGAACAAAAATTCCGTAACAACTGTTAATAATCAAATGTTTGCAAGAAAAAATTCAAAAAAAACTCTTTTTTCATCTAATAAATAAAAAAAATAGTCAACTGGTAAACAGTCTATTTCTTAACTACACAGAAGTAAACATAGCTAAACAAAAGTTTAAATAAATGATTTAAAAAAAACTTTTTGACGTTTTCGATCACAGTTTCTGCATTTTTTTCCTTAGCTACTATACGTCGTTCTTGGCAGGAGATGACTCGTTCGGGAGAGTGAATTCGCACAGCTAGATCGTTAAAATTCATTTTCTGACCTGACAAATTTTTCTCGATTCACTCAGTATTATTATTTCTTTAAAATGGGTCGTCTTTTGACATCTGATTGGCTAACTTTGTCTTAGCGCCTGTCAGTCTGTGTGTTGGATTTTCTCGGCAGCTGACATGAACTGCTGGAAGATGCACCCCCAAAGTTGACAGAAATTGGGTCCCATTCTATATAAGTACCAAAATATTTACCCTTAATGACTAACAGATTCTTGCATCTACCTCGTACATATTTTGCTAATAAAATTTCAGTCTGAAAAAATAGATTTATTAGTTTAGTACAGGAGTGAGAACGAAGAGAAAGTAGCACTAAATTAGTCTGATAATACGTACAGGTGGCCAATACAAACACTTACAGATCTCTGTGTATAGCTAAAAAGTAAATTTGAACTTTTCTACGATTATTTGATGAGTATAACCCAAATTGTTGAACTTGTGTAGTAGTTTCATAAATATACAATATTACAGGATTGATCACAGCTAGGAAAACTTTGTGAAATCTTGTAATAAAAGTTTCGAAAAATGATTCCCCTTGAGTTGATACTGTAAAATGTTGTTATTCTATTTCTTAATGCTGCTCAGCTTATAAGTTTAACAGAAAACGATCCTCTTACTCAACATTTTGAATACATTTATAAATGGCCCAAAAACTTTAAACTACTTGATCAGCTAAATATTCTCTTATATAATCTGAGAATATCGATTATCATTCTACTGCTCCAAAAAGTACCTGACTTTTGATGCAATCATCTACCTGTATACAAGTCAGAATCAGCCGAAGATTGATTACTGCGTCCACATTTGTGGTGCTGCTGCTCAGAACACTCTTTCTTGCCTTAAAAGAGTATAAAATAAACTTTATCATCAAGTGGGAGATGTTCTACTCTTTCTGTGCAGATTCTTTTTGCAAAGAAGAAATTCTACAAGATGTTGCTATCGGTATTTCCATGGTAGGTGCTCGACTAAGCTTCAAGCTCTGGTTCCCCTGTAAAACCATCTTAGCAAAAACTCGTCTTACTTACAACACTATAAAGAACTCCCGTTCCTCCTCTAAAATAAACAGAACTTTGATGAACATTTTTTTTAAGAATTCCCCATCTGTGGAAAACGTTAACGTTAATGTTCTCCTGCAGACTACAACATGGTAGTTTTTAAGTCCAATGTCAACAAATATCTGCGAGTCATCTGGTTAATTAATCATAGTTCTTAATATTTTCATCTAACTGAAAAACTTCACAAACCTTTATCTTTGACTGGCTTTTGGCTTCGGTAAGTGGTGATCCATTAGCATATAAAAAATTATAAAATCCTTTAAAAAATGATAAAAATAAACTTAGTTGAGGCATTAGAAACTGTCTGTAAAAAGATTAAGATCTGAGTTATTTTTTTATCATTGATGTTTACTTAATTCTGAACTGCATCAAAACAAAATAAAGAAATGCATTGGCTTATATTTTTTGCAAGTAAAAAAAAACTGAAATATGAATCAAATTGTAAAAAACTTGAAGAAATAAAGATGCTATGATCTTTGTTATTATTATAAAAGCACTAACATTCCTCAGAGTTAAAAGGAATAGTTGCAACACAGGGTTCCATCAAGTAACATGGAGTTCTAACCAACAATATAAGTATCACAGCCTTTTCTGTAGTTAGTTATAAGTTTTTATTGGGAGACTTTACCAAAACAATATTCACTGTATCATGTGGCCTGCACACTCCTTTTTAATCAGGAGGATAATTGCTGTTGATCAATTTTATTTGTATCTGCAGTTGACATATCCTTTGGTGTCTATCGTATCGATACACAACTTCCATGACTGTACACTGTCTTCTGGCAGTGATTCCTTTTAAACTTTTTTTGCACCTTTCAGCTGAACCATTGTCACTTGGGACATGTGTGTAGTGCACTCAAAGCTAAATTCCCCATTAATTCAGGATGTGTTCAACTTGGCTGCTGCAGAAGGCTGCATCGTTGTTGGTAAGGAATTTCTCTGGTGGGTCTTCTTCATAAAATACTAATTGCAATTCAGAGATGATACTTGAAGAATCCTGCTGTAGCAACGGTCGGCATATATGGAATCAGGTGGGTCCACAATCTATTATGTGAGTAAATGCTAGCCATGATGATGGGCTATATCTATGAGAGGATAAGAGAATTTCGCCATTTCTAAGAAGGCAGCAGGGCTAAATGTAAGAAGAAAGAGGCGGTGGGTAAATATCTATCCTATAGTCATTGTTAGGTAATAAAAAAGATGATACCGTTAGCCTTACCATGAGGACAAACTCCTCCATTTACATTTCATATATATTTTATTCATACATAGTGCAACCAACAAAACAGCCATGGACCAGGAAAGAGCTATAGAGACAGAAATACAATAGCATGGTGGGCTCACATACTTTCATACTATTAGTTGGGACTGGAGTCCACTTGTCTTGCACACATTTAGTCTTTGTTTGGGATGAGACAGGAACATAGCAGTCTCTTCAGCTAAACACAGGGTAAAGACAAATACAAAAACAACAGGATACAGCAGTTCATTAGAAGTGCCTCCCATGCAAAACTGTATTAATCATTCCACATGTTATGAAAAAAACTTCTGAAGAAAAAAATAGATGATAAACATAATTGCTACATATTCATGCGCATTCTGCACCAAATGCTTTTTATATGCAGATGTTTCTTTACACTTTTTTCTGGAGCTCTGTGTACCAGTACATCAGGTATCTTATAAATATGGTCCTTTGTGAATATTGAGATTTGGTTACTTTTGTAAAATTGCACATCTTACACCAGGATTTTTCTGAGTTGGACTGGAGTGGATTATCTTG
Source organism: Sepiola atlantica (assembly GCA_963556195.1). Classification (NCBI taxonomy): domain Eukaryota; kingdom Metazoa; phylum Mollusca; class Cephalopoda; order Sepiida; family Sepiolidae; genus Sepiola; species Sepiola atlantica. The sequence goes on from OY744525.1 coordinate 109,643,960, forward strand.
CTTGTCCCCCTCTAGATAAGCAGCATATATCAGTGGTAGAGGTTCAATGTCCCTTTTTATAGTATCACACAATTTTTATGGCATTTAATGTTAGTGTTACAGTTCAATTTTCCCATTGTTATATCCATGTAGAGATCATATTCAGTGAACAGTTTCCTTAGAGTGTAAAACCTTCGCATTAGCATCTCCAATATGTTGGTGTGCATCATGGCCTTGTTCATTAAATTGTCTGAATAGCAGTAGTACATGCATAAGGAGAAAACAGCATGATTATCTGTGGTGCCATTGTAATACTATTGTGGCCTGGGCTACACTTTCATGTAAAATCTTTGTTTGAGGCATCATTGTAAGAAGATCCCCACATGGTTTCGGCAAGATAGTCGAATTAGTTCTTTGTTAATTGTTTTGTGCTCATGCTGTGAAATTAAACACACAAATCTCTATATTGATGTCACTTGTCCGAACAAGGGGTCAGTGTTACTTTCTGTGGTGTTACAGAAAAATGATTTGGCTTCAGGGACAAGGAATAGATTAATTCTGCAAGCTGAACAAAAACGGCTGGAGAAGAATAGATAGGACATTTTTGCCTTTTTCTATTTTCACTGTATGATTTTATAGTTGAGTCTATCGTAGTAATAGGCCAGGGAACGAGCCACCTTGCTTGCTATCTACTGCAGAATTGACTTTCACCGCATTGCAGACTGAAAATAATTTACTAAATAAAAAAAAGTAAAAATAACAGGTTGCCACTCTGATATCAGCTCGTTTTTACCCACTAACCTTTGTACCCTCATGTGTAAACCAAAGCCCAGTCTGTATGGCAATATGTTCTACCAGCAAGTATCACCATCAGAAATGTTGCTGTGGTAATTTCACAACCTTTAGAGTGAATGATGAAATTGTTTCTGATTCCGCTATTCTCGGATCTTATTTCCCCTCAAGTTTCTCTGTATACATTTTGTTCTTGGATTCTTACGAGAATTTGTTTTTTTATGGCAAATTACCTGGATTCTTTTTTTACTATACATATATTTTTAAACAATTGTAAATCTGATGACTTACATTTTAAGTCGTCAATTTTTAAACATTTGTTAGAATAATGACGACTCAAAATGTATTATTTTCGCGAGGTGGCCTGAGTAGTAGGCTTATATACTTAAAAATAGCTTCTGAAAAAATGTCGATGCTCTGTTCATGAACTGAAAAAAATATCTTTGAACTTTTGTGTCTTTTTGTGTACGTTCACCCAAGCGAACTATGGAATCTCATATGCGAAGTAAAAAACAGAGAAGATAATGTTATAATGACTGGATTTTTACAAATTTATTCTGGAAATATTCGAAGCGTTAATGTATCTCAAACCTTATTTTTATTTACATTTTTTATCCTTGCATTCGGAATCTTGTAAACCAGACGAATTAAAGAGTTTACTTGATGTGAAATTAAAATCTTAAATTAAACAAAAATATACAGATATGAATTGGTGAGTTATTAGCTGTATTTTTTTTTATTTTTTATTTTTGAAATCTACGACATCGAGTTTTCACATCGAGTAAAGTCCGGCGCCATCTTTAATTCGTCGGGTTATAAGACTCTGAAGGTATGGATAAAAAAATGTAAATCAAAGAGCTTTAAAATACTTTCAGACACAAAAAATCGGCCGAAAAGCTACTTCTGTAGTTTCACAATGACATGTTAGGCCTCTCTTTCAGAAAAAAAAGAAGTGTCTATTCACAGCCGACTGCGGTATTTCTAATATGTTATTCACAGCCTTCTGTCAGACCGTAATAAATGTTTAAATATGCAGCTGCTAAAAATGTGGCTTCAGTTTTCAATTTGGCCTTTTTTCCTAAAAATTTGCCTTTAAACATGTATTATTGTTTGGCAGCAGCGGATGCGAATATCAACGCCCCCCCCCCCCCCCAAAAAAAACAGCTAAAGAAACGTATAAACTTACTACGTGCTTACGTGGTACCTGAAAAGAAGACTGTACACCAAAAGATATGCAAATCCATCCAGTATATATAAAAAGAAAAAAAAACAATTTAATCTAACGGTTGCAATCTTTCTTATATTTTGAGTGTTTCCAGAAAAAATCGAGTTTTCTCCCTTTCCTAATCAGTAAGCTGAAATATCTACCGCTACGTTAGATCATTTTCTTTTTCTTATAATTTAATAAATACTGGATGAATTTGCATAATTTTTACTGTACAATCTTATTTTAAGCTAACACGTAACAAAGTTTATAATTTCTTTCTAATTTTTGATCTTATTGTGAAACTACAGAAGCACCTTAACTTTTATTGCCTTTGGTTACAGTTATCTGTTGATTATTTGTTTTTGTTTTTTTCACCACTTTTTTCTCCGTTTGAAATTCTGCACAATCGTTCAGATTGTTTTCCCCTATTTAAACACTATAAACACATTCTTTGGATAGAAAATACCAAAGAGCAAACTGCTATATCAATGAGGGATTTATATCCAACCTTTTTGCGGAATCATTAAACAAATAAATTAAAATAATACTTACTTTTATACAATTTTCTTTCAATGACAGCGGTTTTATAGCAGAAACTTACGAAAATTCAAGATGGCGACCAGAAATCAGGTTCGCAGAAAATTGAAGAAAGTGGGGGTGGGGGACAATAGAAGGGATGCACAATGATTGATTCATCAATATTTTGAACCTTTCAACTTTGTAATGGCTGTCCAATTCTACGTCTCACATTGCGACCGGTGTAATGACAAAAGAAATACAAAATTGGGTTTATTGCCAGAAATATACAGGTCTTATAGGGGAGTTCAAAATAAATTAACAGGAAAACTCTTTGATATACTTATGTATCAGGCAAAACTAGATATCTACTCGGAAAATAACGGAAAGTTATCGAGTAGAATTTTAATTAAAAATCAAAATCATTTTTTTCGTATATATTTCGATTTTAGCTTGGCCCGAACAGATCGACTGTCTTATCTCCCTTTTCCTACCTTTTACGTAACTCTTCTAAATTAAACACATAAAATGGGACCGATAAGCTATGTTATTTATCTACCTCCCACACAGCGGTAAGATGTGACACAAGGTCGGGAAAGTGGGATTTGATAAACCAGCGCCCGAGAAGGTGAGCACTCTGGCCATTAAAAATTGCCTGGGCAGCTCCGTCTGCATTCCCCGGTAGGGGCGCCTCAGGCAGTAAGCAATAAACTTACTTCTTCCCAAATAGGGGAGGCAAAGCCTGGGAGGGTGGACCTCCTAGAACTGCACAGGATAACCCCACAGACCGACATAAATCAAGCCCCGAAGGCCAAGACGATACCAGTTTATGGGGTGTAGTATCCATCGGAACAGATACTACACTTTGATATCGACCAAAAGGCCAAGAAGGGGCCGATAAGCTATAAAACCATAAAATATACTAACAAAATGGTTTTTATTTAAAATTCTAATCGATAAATTTTCCATAATTTTTGGTGTAGGTAACTATTTTTGCCTGATACATCATATACAGTGCATCAAAGAGTTTTCCTGTTAATTTATTTTTAACTGCCATATTTCACCTGTGTATTTATGTCAATAAGCACTATGCGCTTTATTATATATATTGTTTGTCTATTAGATGTTTTTCACAACATAGCTTTAAAATCAAATTTCTTCGGCAATATTCTATATTGGATACGTCATTTATATAAAGTTTAATTTGTTATATAAAAATGAAAAACAATCAATTCCATTTTATGAAATAAAACGCATTTTTTTAAATATATATTTCAATTCGTTTGATTTTATTATTTGTTAAATTTGTAATATATTTAATTAATATTTAAAAAAGATGAAACTTTGTTATATATTTCAATTCCTTTTTTTAAATAAACACTGTCTGATTTTATTATGTGTTATTGCAATAATCTGAGAACAAATTATTATTTGCAAAAAAAAGTAAACAGGGCAAATGTAGGGGTACGAACGAAATCTATTCTTGTTAAACATAAAAAGATAAAAAGTGAGAAGCCAGCACTCAAACATTCATATAAACAATAACAATTTATTTAACGTGGTTCATTAAATTTGTATAAATTCCTCAATGAAAGTCTGAGCTTTGTGTACAGAAATGTCCCTTTGTAAGGAGATGAGGAGATGGATGAAAGGAGTTAACCTCTTATCTTCTCATAAAGAAACGGAAAAACGAAAAGTATTTCTGTAACTATAACAAAAAGGGGTTTAATTAACTCAAGGTTACCTATACTGTTTGGTATAGGTAGAAGAGAGTGGGACAATGTCCGTCTGAGGAAGAGGAAGAATATCAGAGTTCTTAGGGCCGCCCGTGGATTTCTTCAGGTGAAGATGGTAGTAGTCATCAAGTGGCGACGGCGTCCGAGAGAGAGAGCGTTTCCTCGTTCCTCGCTGGTGCTCTCTGCGATGTGTCCAAGCTGGTGCCAGGAGGTCGTTTGATCTTTTCCTCGAACGCTAAAGGGACATAAGTAGTCCCTTAGGGAACTAACGATATTACTGTGCCCTGTGATTTGATTGGACAAGCCAGCTCATAAGGACAGTGATTACGCATTCAAAAGTAGTCCCTATTGGTGACTGCTACACCTTTTACTGTTTGTATAAAATGTCTCTTTTAAGGTTTGTTCTTGGAAAACGCACGTGTTTGGATATGTGCGTAAATAGAGAAAATGAGCCGTCTCTCAACCCCTTTTTTGCAGTGTAACAATGATAGGAACTTGTGTGTGTGTGTGTTTGTTCGACGGTACTAAAAAAAGAGAAAAGATAAGAAAGGGTTTAAGCTTACTATTTGTCCTGTGTCCGATGAGGAGGAAGGGGGAGACGGCGTGGAGTGACAGTAAGACAGCAGCAAGCAGCTTCTTGCTCCAGTGCTTTAGGAGTCTGTTAACAGGACCGCCCTAATTGCTGGTGGCAGGGAAAAGGGAAAAAGAGGCTGATCTTGTCAAGGCTGCAGGTTTTATTTTGTTTAACCCTGGTTTGGTGGACGTAGTAGTAGACAATCATGTGATCAATATTTTTGTCGTTTTTAGCGCCTTTTTGCTAGACAGCTTGTGGGAGCCGATTATTATGGCTAGTTTGAGCGTTTTGTTGTTAAAGTGAATTTGCTATTGCTTTGTGTTTTTCTGCTTACGCCGGTATGATAACATATTAGGATATAAATCCGATACAAACATAACATATGTAGTATTATGTTTGCCTGTTTGCTTTTTTTTTATTATTCATTTACCTTTCCCGGAGGTTAGAAAGAATGCCATGTATGTGTCTGAAAAGCCAGTGGACAAGGCTCAGCACACTCTGACCTTAATAAAAATACCTGAGCTGTCCCTTCAGCATTCCCTAGTAGGGGCACCTCAGTGGGTTAGCAATAAACTTTCAGATAGAAGGCAAAGCTGGGGAGGGTCGAGCTCCTAAGACTGAAAAGACTGCGTTGCGATCTATGCTTTAAGAAATGATCCTTAAAAGCATGATTTATAAAGGTCGAAATGTAAGACGAAACATTTGACAGCCATTACAGAGTATTGATTTACTCCTCTCCAGGAGTTAGGCACAAGGCCAGTTTTTATCTTACTCCAACAAGTAAGATGTGACCCAAGGTCGGGTCGGGAAAGTAGGGTTTAAAAATGGCCTGGGCAGCCCCGTCGGCATTCCCCGGTAGGGGCGCCTCAGGTAGTAAGCAAAAAACTTACTCCTCCCCAAAGAGGAGAAGCAAAGCCTGGGAGGGTGGACCTCCTATCACTGCACAGGACAGACCCATAGACCGGCGTAAATCAAGCCCCGAAGGCGAAGACAATACCAGTCTATGGGGTGCAGTATCCATCGGAACAGATACTACACTTTGATCTTAGCCAAAAGGCCAAGAACAGAGCAATTACAGAGTAGAAATGTTCCAGATAATCTAATTTATTTAGTGTAGCTTATAGAGAATACTCGAGTGTTGGGCGCAGGCTTTGTAGTTTTGTAATCACACGTGAACGTCGTCAATAATATTCGGAAATAGCGTTGACAGAAGGTGAGAGGAAAGAGATGTGCGAGTCATAAGATTTGTCTCCCCTTACTAACCGCTCTTCATTTAATAAAGGGTTTACATACGCTACTTTTATTTTCTGTTTTGTCTACTTACTGCAATCATGTCATGTAATCCAAGGCCATATTAAGTGGCTACACAAGAAAACATGGTATCAGAACAGAATTTGAACCCAAGAAAAGAAAATAAGAAAATTATCTCACACAAAAAATGTAAGTGTACAAAAAATGTGTACCACTCTAGCAGCTATATAATTACCATCTATTTTCTTTTGTGCTTGCATGTTCTCACTCGCAGAGTGATTGATACGTTGTCCGGTATATTTTTTCAACAGTCAGTTCTTAAAGACGTAATATTCCTGTTTCGCCATTAGTCACGATTTAGCAAGATGAAAGACCCAGACACAACCTCCCTTTTATAGTACATGCATATCTGCTGACTCAAAATATTTTTGCATTCTTGTCTACATGACTCATTCCCGACCATGTCTGTTGGGTTAATGAAACATTATGAATAAAATTGATTTAAATTGTAGAAGATGTTTGTACTTAAAACCAAACTATGGTAACCAGTGTTTCTTCTTACCTAGCAAGGACAGAAAGATGGATATCTATGCAGCAACCCTTTCCTTCATACAACAGGACCTTTTTCTCTCTCGCCACAGTAAAATATTACACCGCAACCGAGATTTCAAATGAATCGCATATCCATTCAGCCATCTTTTCCTCATACCATTCACAACTCTTTTTCATTCCATACAAAACAGAACATTTCTACACTACCGAGCATATAAATAAAATAGTTGATTAATGAGAAAAAAAAAACAATTTGTGTTTAGGTTTCATAAATATTAACAACAGTAAATGAACAGTAAATATTTTTTAAAAATATACCAAAATGGATCTGAAAATTGATTCTGGAGCAGAAATCCATGTCTTGCCAGAAAAATACTACTACAAAGTGTATTGCGTTAGATTGAGTTGTATAAAGAAATGACACGGTTAACCCTCCACTCACACCACCTTATTGTGGTCCATATTGTGTGCTCAAACGTAATGACAAGTTATTTTCTCTGGATGTTGGAGGAACCAAAGAGACTGTGTCGGTTGACAGACTAAAACGAACATTTTTAGACGGCGAAACCAAGGAACCTAATGTTCTACCCACAATAATATTTCCTGAACAATGTGATACAGAACCTTCAGTCACAGCTAAATCATATCTTCCAACTTACGTTACTACCACACCTTCTGGTAGACATGTTCATTGGACAAAGAAATATGCAAGACTTTGTATATCAGAACAATTCTTCTCTTTTCAGCCAACGAACATTTTTAACTTCCAAGCAAACGAACATGTTGAACTTTGCAATATAACAAAGACATTTTTGATTAAACTGAACTGTTATTTACTCTATTGTTGCAATTTTTATGCTAATTCAAATGTATTCTCATGTGCTGCTACGACCAATAAAGTTTCTAGTTTTTTATCGGCTAAAAGCCTAAGCATGAGGTAATGTAGCAGTTACACAAATACTCTATATTCTTTATGTGTACACACAGTATGTTGCATTTGATTTAGTTGTGGTTTGCCAAAGGTCAATAACACGACGACAAAGCTAACAGTTTACAGCACCGCAGACATACCAGTGTTAGGCAAACATAACATGAAATTTCAATTATAATAGAAAAATAAATTGTCGCAAAATTAACACACCTCCAGTACTAGATGTGGATACAGCAGAGAAATTAAATATAATAAAAAAAATATCAAATATTCAAAGAGACAAACAAATTTATTCGATTCACAAGCAACATGAATTGAAACAAATACCTAGAAGATACTGCCAAGTCTGCTGTAAAGGAGAATCTTCTCACCCCTGCCAGTATCCTATATCTCTATACACCCATGGAGTATTGTTGCAACACTTGGGTTTGTGCACCAATCACTAGTTTCTTCTCTTTAGACTGAGTATAAAAACGAGTCTCTACTCAAATAGGTCCTGCACTGTCTGCTAAACTCCAGCCCCTGTTTCATTGTAACAATGTTGAATCTCTGTGCTTGTTATACAAGTACTTCCATGGAATATGCTTCGACGAACTGACTGTACTTGTACCCTCTCAACATAAATACCCCTAACCAAACCGACTAGCAGCAAAATCCACCCCTTTACAATAAAGTAAAATAAAAAATGGTCGACCACGAAAGTTCTTTGCGCAGTATATATTTCCAGCTTAGGGTCAAGTTGACTAGTGCAAGAGAGACGTCTTTATTCGTAGGTGTCAAGAAGATCTCTGACTGCTGTTTTCAATTCCCAAAGGGGCTGGAAGTAGTCATTCAATGTTCTGGTTGAAATTTATATGCCCTAGAGTCTGAGTGGGCCCCATGCGACCAAATCACCTGTATGGGGCGTTTTCTGTTGGGAGAAGGAAATGTTTATGTTCATGACTGCTAAAGTTCTTAGATACCGGAAGATTTTTAGTCTAATATTTTTCTCCCAGAACCACTTGCCTTTGGAATTCCCTCCCTACTCTCCGTGTAACAAAGATAGGTGCACCTTTATTTTGAGCTGTATTTCCCCTACATTGGAAGCTGACATTGTGCCTAACTTTGCCCTCGGAGATAGGCAAGTAACTAGCGACATTTATTTTGTTGCATTAAAACATATTGTCAATCAACTTTTCTCTCTCAATTCAGAATTGACAGCTTCGTTTCCAGAAGCTATATTGTGTATAATATCACAGGCTGTCAAGGGCTCGGAGGGTTGTGGGAAAGGTCAAGACCCAAACAGATCCATGCCGAACATGAGCGAAGAGGGTGGGTGGACTTTTTGATAGAATATAACCAGTGACCTTTTGTTCATTCTCTCTTGTTTTTTGTATGTGTTCTTGTTTTCTTTCTTTTTTCTGAACGTTTTACTCCCTCTCTCTCTCTCTCCCTCTCCCTCTTGTTGGTTACCACAAGAGAAGAAAAAAGCATTTGTTGAAATGTCCCCACACTGAGAGTTTTCGTGCAAAACCAGCTCGGTAAAACGAGTTACGATTTTCGGAAGCCAGAATGAATAAATACATTCTATTTCTTTTAATACAATACTTGTTTGTCTCTTTTTACAAAATGATCAATTTCCAGTAACGATGTTCCCGATAAGCTAAGATAATTAATTCTCTGGAGAGAAATAATGACGCCATCCACACAATACGTACAACACCCATTCATACAACTAAAAGGAATATGACTGGCTCCGTGCCCAGGACGATACTATTTCTTCTAGAAATGTTCCCACCAGCAATTTCTCAACCAAGAAAATATTACAATAAAAATAAACTAGAGGTAGACACAATAAAAAACTAAGAATAATAATACTCTAGTAGTAGTAGTAGCAGCAATAACAACAACTACCGCAGAATAAAGATGTCTAAATAATTTAATATTTGCTTGATTTAGATGTTTGATACTGATTTGATCAGAGTTCATAATTTCGATTGACTGCTTATATCGAACTTTAGCTAATCAAAAACAACGTGTCAAAGAGTTGGGCGCTTGTTCCTAAATCCTATATAAATAATCGCATTCGTGCTTCCACACAGATAACGGCAGGAAAACCAAGTTGTCTAACGAATTCTTGTGACTCTCAACAACTATCACACTTCTACTTGCTACGCAAACTAACACCACAGTAGCTACTGGGCACTGTACGTATCTGCAATTAGACTTAAGATATCAACCCAAGCGGATCTAAGGAGTGCCACGACCGTCGTAAAGGAGACCAGAGCGCTGGAAAATCATGTCATACTATGAAGTTACACACGAAAGCTGTCGAACAGTCAGACAGTAACATTTTGACTCCTTCCTTCACTTAAAGATTCATCAAAATTCAGGAAATCAACCAATCTTAATAAAATTTTCAGTATGTATTAATTAACGATCACGGAATATAATTAACAGAGTATTTTATTAGAAATATTAGTGCAAACGTATTATTTCGTGTAATTTTCGTAGACTAGACAGCAAACATTAAATTAATACTTAAGAAAATGGTGTTGTCATAATTTTTTTTAATTTTTAAAACATAAAAATTTTATTTGGAGAATAATTTGTTTGATTTAATATTGATTCTTTAAATAAGTTCATTCTTTCTGGTCTACATCGAATGTAAAGACTAGTATCAGTTATACTACATGGAAATATCTATTAGTTTATAAACACAACAAGAAGACAAATCACTATTCTTAGGCAGTTTTATTCTTTATATTAACATTTCATTATCATTAGTTTAGCTGAATAATTTGACAAGGGTCGCTCTTATTTCCGAAAAAAATAAATGTTTCTTTATTTATTCAATGAAAAATTAAATCAAACATAAAAAGTAAATCAAACATGAAAGATTACGAATTCAGTAAAGTAACCCATAATCAATTATTCAAAATAATTACTTAATAAAACATTTATTGAAATAAATTAAAATGTGTGTTTTTTGTATTGTTTTTTTTTACTTTTGCTTAACGAACAGTTAATTTACCATATAGTAATGTTTTTTAATAAATCAAAGTAGTCATGTTTTTTCGGGGGTGGTCATTTTTTTCCAAACGGACAGTTTTTACAATATATTATTTGAATATCCTGCTTATTCCGTTGGATGTTCTCGTACATTTTGGACGAAACTCATTAATTAGTCTAAAATTGTACTTTTTCTCCCGAAATAAAATTCCAATTCATTTTTTAAGACTTGAAATTCAAACTTTAATGCAATGCCTTAATCGTTGGAGGCCATCTTGAAATTTCCTCAGATTTTCCTTTGCACTTGACATCTATAACAAAGGAAATACGTTTAAAAAAAGGAAAACATTAACAATGATTTCCAAGTAAATGAATAATCCTTAGGAGGGTAGCCGTGTTCTTGGCTGAGGAATAAAGTCACAATAGCAGGAACAAGTTAACAATGATTTGAAAGTGAATGAATAATCCTATGGACCTAAGTCTTCTTACTCTGATAACTTGCTTGTATTACAGATGGACGCATCCGAGTAAAGCGTTTAGTGTACATCCGGTCCTCATTGATAGTGGTTCTTACTTACACTATAAATGACGTCATCAGAAAAATTCGACTTAGATAACAGGCCTTCTTTACAATGGCCGTGGGAGTACCCGTTCAACTCATAAGTGACATGGAACCCTTTCACATTTGGCATCAAATCTCTTCTTTTGTTGGTTGAGTGAAGACAAGAAATAAAGTTGATAAAATATGTTCGAATGGACTTTGTCATTAATTTAACGTTTGACAAAATATTTATTTTCTACAATATCTTCAGTGCCTTGACAGAATTCAGAATCGATTTTGAAATCTAGTGAGGTATGATCTTATCCCTTCCTTACAGCTCTTTGCCCATAGAAGAGACGTTGTTAGTCTCTCTGTACTCTATTTCTGCTTTTTGATAGAAGTTGCTCGACTGAGCGCAAATCTCTGGTTACTCTTTGTAAGACATTCGCAGCAGGAACTCATCTCATTACTACAACGAAGAAAAACTTTCTTTTTTTTTCAGTGTGCCTAGCGTCAGGCAAAATGTCCATGAACAAATCTTCGCAAGGGCTTCCTGTCTGGGGACGCAACAGACATTTTCTCGATATTAGAGACACACACTACTTGCATACACATGGACGCGTCCTGACACCATAGCCGGCGTACAAACATTCAATATCATGAAAAATTCTCTTTTCCCCACTAGAGAATTATAAACATGGGAAATTCCTTACTTTTGCCTTTGTCCATAGTTATGGACATACTAACCTCTTTCTCTATTGTTCACGTACTAACAAAGACGACCCAATAAAGTAGTAATTAAATGTTAGAATGAGAGTTTGTCACTTTTATTCTAAAGTCTAACCGTAAGTAAAAAAAAGGTTACAAAGGCTATGCAACTTTCCAACATATTTCCAGAACCACCACTTTATCTCTGCTCTTCTCTTTCAAAATGCACTCCCTGCTTTCCGTCAGTCCTTTCATTTATCTCAGTTCATCTCCACATATGCTAATTAGTTCTTCACATATGCAGATCAGACAAAACTATAAAGTCTACAATTGTGAAGAGAAGCCCTTTTTACTCTGACAAATGGCTAGTCACGACATGCAAAGCATCTCATTCTCTTTCTAACTGGTAAGTGTTCCTCTTTATTGCCACAGATAAACATTGTCACTACTATTATTAAGTGTAGTGTTGTATAAACATTTCTAGTTGGTGAATTGAAAGATCAGCAATTAAGAATGCATTTATATATGTGTATGTACAGGATTCACTCCTAAACTAATTAACCGATCATTATGAATTTCGGAATACAGCTGCTAGACATAATAGGTCGTAATTCATGGTATATTTAGTTCAATTTAGTTTAATGAGAAAGAGGTAGAAAAGGGATGAAGATACTTATGATTTTTGGTAAAGTCTCATAAACCCAAAATAGAAATTGTTATTCTAACTTCCATAGTTTAATATGAATTTAATAGATATTTTGCAGTATCTTAAAAAGCAATGGTCATATTTATATGAACTTGTGGGTGTACTACGATAACATTAAATATTTTTCATGCATGAATAAAAATGTTTGAAATTTCTTTTCGAAAAGTTGTTCTTATGCATAAAAAAACAGTAATCTTTTATGTTTTGTTATTTTAATATAAAAAAAATGATAATTTGTATTACTGTTCTCATCTCTGATATTATCCTCACAACGCTTCTGCTAATGTAACCTCCAACCTTCTTCAGGTGTGTCTAGTTGAACTCGGGAATCTGTACAGAACCCTTTATTTAATCAATGACTAATCGAGCAAGAGCACGCAACCTCCGTGAATTAAAAAAGAGTTCCATTCAAAATTCTGTACAGATTCCTGAGGTCGACATAAATATTTATGAATTGAAAAGCTGCACCTGAAGAAGATTAGCGGGTACATTGCCGCAAACTTTTTGAGAGTGACATCCAAACGATACAAATAAGATTACTTTTCTGTGTTTTTATTTTACTATGCATAGTATTAATTCAAAATATGCAGATCCACATCACAATAATATGCTTTTTCTCCAGTGTCTTCTCCTGTGCTTAGTTAAGGTAGAATTCTCTGAAAAGACAGATCCACATATGTCACAATTATAAGGTTTTTCTCCAGTATGTGTTCTCATGTGTCTTTTTAAGCTAGAACTCTCTGAAAAGGTGGATTTACATACTTCACAGGAATAAGGTTTCTCTCCAGTGTGTGTTCTCATATGCTTTTTTAAGCTAGAATTCTCTGTAAATGCGAATCCACAAACATTACAAGAATAAGGCTTTTCCCCAGTGTGTGTTTTTACATGTTTTTTCAAATTAGATTTATCTGAAAATGCAGAATCACATACTTCACAAGAATAAGGTTTTTCCCCAGTGTGTGTTTTCACATGTTTTTTCAAATTAGAAGTATCTGTAAATGCAGATCCACATACTTCACAAGAATAAGGTTTTTCTCCAGTATGTATACGTATATGTCTTGTCAGATGAGAATTAAATGAAAATACAGACCCACATATTTTACAAGGATATTTTTCTCCTGTTTGCATAGGTTTCTCGAAATTACATTTATCAGAAACTTGAGATCCGCATAATTTACAAGAGTTAGGTGTTTCTCCAGTGCGTGTAGAATTATCTAGACAGCCACATAGTTCACAAGGTTTTTGTTCAGTATGTGTCAGTATATGCTGTTGTAGTTGGGATTGGTTTGAAAAGGAAGATCCACACATTTCACATGAATAAGTTTTTACTTCTGTATGTGTCTGTACATGTCTTTTCAACTCAGTACTGCTTGGAAATGATGAGTTGCATACTTCACAAGAATAATAGTGACTTTTAGCCAGTATTTCCATGTTTATGTTTAAATGACAACTTTATAAAATTGTGTTCCACTCATTTAAGGGAATTGATTTCTTAAGATGAGATATTCCGTTGCCTCGATTGTAACTAGCATCTGTGAATGAAGAAAATAATAGTATTAAACAAATTATATATATATATATATATACATATATATATTAAATTTTTTTATATTTTAAAAATAAATTTTATAACAAAGTTGTATAAGAGCTCAATAGACTAAAGCTATGATAGAAAATATTTTGATGTTATTAAAACTGCAATCAAATGTAGGAAACAGATTCTAACAAATTTATAAAAAAAAATTGTTTTAGCCTACGATGAAGATATATATATATCATAATAAATATTTTGAGCATCATTATATATATATATATATATATATATATATATATATATATATATATATATTGGTGGAGGCCGAAACAATTATATGCTGCAAATAAACATTGATTTTGGGGGTAAATTAGGGAGAATTTGTTCTCTGCATTTGATGTGGTTTTAATAACATTTAAATTTTCTCTCTATCTCTCTCTATATATATATTATATATATATATAGATATATACTAAACTAGACTGTGATAACTATGTCTCAGTCAGGAAGAGAAAAAAAGAAAAAGAAAATATGCTTATCTTCTGACGATGGTAGATACTACCGAAAGTACTCAAGTTAAAAGAAAAAAAAATGTTTTTAAAGTAAATAATTTATTTTTAAAAACAAATAATTTGCGTTGTGCAGGTTTTCTAAATATTTTATAAAAAAATATTCTCTTTGTTATTGCCATTCCAGCGACGCTTCCATTGTGTGACTTTTCAAAATATATATATTATAGTGTGTCAGATTTTATATGAAAAGAAATCAAATAAAGTGCTTGATCATATAAGAGAGCTAATATAATTTATTTAGATACTGTATATTACATATTTCAGCAATGTACCGTGGTTTCATCGTTTCTGTCATTGTTGACGCCATTCCCTGTCAGGCCGTGACTACAATCGTTTCAGCTTGCCGATGATTCCACTGGGCACAGAGATTTACTAAAGATGTCTAAATCTGCCCTTTTGGATAAAACCGCAGTACATTGCTGAAATAAGTAATATACAGTATCTAAATAAATTATATAGGATATATATATATATATACATATATATTATAAAACAAAAATATATTAAAGTAATTGTATTTAGTGAAATTTACAGATGAGTACATAATCAATTTGCAACATAAATAAAACATTGATTTCTAGTAGATTTTTGTATCTACTGATTAATTCTAATAAAGAAAATAAATACTCTCAAAGATGTCATTTATTCTGTGTAACTGTTATGTGCACTTTGAACCTTATGCAATACTCTAACAGAATATTTTATTATACAAAAACATTTTTGAAAAAATGATCCTCCCCTGAAGGTGATATTAAAGCAATTATCCGTAATAAACCAACCCAAAAATGCATCAAAATCAATGTGTTTACTGAACTTGTTGATCAATACATAATATCACTTTAAAGCAGTATTAAAATATTGGTACTGATATAGAATACAACCAAATTTCTGCCAACTTTGTGTCGTCATCTTCCGGCAGTTTATGTAAGCTGCTGGAAAAAGCTGATGCGAAGACAGACAGGCGATAAGGATACTGATCCAAGTAAATATATTTTTTTTTTGTTATATACTTGGAAAACTAAAAATAAACTGGTCAAAGGTTTATTTTTATTATATAAAATGAACAAAAATTCTGTAACAACTGTTAATAATCAAATGTTTTCAAGAAAACTTTTTAAAACGAAGAAAGTATTTTTAAGGTAAAATGATTTGTTTATTTGTAGATAAAATGAACAAAACAGCTAATCAACTGTTAATAATCAAATGTTTTCAAGAAAAAATTCCAATAACCTTTTTTTCATCTTAGAAATAAAAAAAATAGTCAACTGATAAACAGGCTATTTCTTAACTACACAGAAGTAAACATAGCTAAACAAAAGTTTAAATAAATGATTAAAAAAAAAACTTATTGACGTTTCCGATCACAGTTTCTGCATGTTTTTCCTTAGCTACTATCAGACTGAAAATAATTTACTAAATAAAAAAAGTAAAAATAACAGGTTGTCACTCTGATATCAGCTCGTTTTTATACACTAATCTTTGTACCACATCATGTGTAAACTAAAGCCCAGTCTGTATGGCAATATGTTCTACCAGCAAGTATCACCATCAGAAATGTTGCTGGTGTAATTTCACAACTTTAGAGTGAATGATGAAATTGTTTCTGATTCCGCTATTCTCGGATCTTATTTCCCCTCAAGTTTCTCTGTATACATTTTGTTCTTGGATTCTTACGAGAATTTGTTTTTTATGGCAAATTACCTGGATTATTTGGTTTACTATACATATATTTTTAAACAATTGTAAATCTGATGACTTACATTTTAAGTCGTCAATTTTTAAACATTTGTTAAAATAATGATGACTCAAAATGTATTATTTTTGCAAGGTTGTCTGAGTAGTAGACTTCTGTACTTAAAAAATATCTTCTGAAAAATGTTGATGCTCTGTTCATGAACTGAAAAAAATATCTTTGAACTTTTGTGTCTTTTTGTGTACGTTCACCCAAGCGAACTATGGAATCTCATATGCGAAGTAAAAAACAGAGAAGATAATTTTATAATGACTGGATTTTTACAAATTTATTCTGGAAATATTCGAAGCATTAATGTATCTAAAACCTTATTTTTATTTACATCTTTTATCCTTGCATGCGGAATCTTTTAAACCAGACGAACAAGCCGTGCATGCATGGTCCCCCTCTATATGTGACTCGATGTGGCGAGTGTAAAATGTAATAAATTTGGGCAATTTGGGGCATTTTTGACCCCGCTTTGACCCCCTGGGGGCGCGAACCAGAATTTTTCTGAGGTGAAGGATGCTCATTTTATATCCAGAACAATTGCCTCTACATTTTGGCCAAGTTTCAGAAAAATTGAATGGATGGATCAAAATCCGGACGGACGGACATGCCTCAAAACATAAGTCCACCGATTTTATAAATCTGGGGACCAATTAAAGATTTTACTTGATGTGAAATCTTGAAAATTAAAATCTTAAATTAAACAAAAATACAGCTAATAAAAATATACAGATATGAATTGGTGACAGTTATTTGCTTTATTTCAATCGGGGGACCTATGTTTTGAGGCATTTCTGTCCGTCTGTCCGTCCGGATTTTTCTCCGCAACCATCCATTGAATTTCTCTGAAATTTTGCATGAAGTTGTAACTTTGGTCAGGTTAGAAAGTGACAGACTCCGAATTTTGAAAAATATCTGGTTAGCGCCCCAGGGGGTCAAAAGGCACCGAAATGGCAAAAAATGTAATTTTTTGCCCCATAATTTTTCATCCATCCATTCAATTTCTCAGAAACTTGGCCAAAATGTGGAGGCAATTGTTTCTAATAGAAAATAAGTATCGCTGACAGTGGAAAATATATGGTTCGCGTCCCCAGGGGGTCTAAAGCCCCCCAAATTGCAAAAAATGACCCTTTTCTCCCATAACGTTTGATCCATCCATTCAATTTTTCTGAAACTTGGCAAAAATGTAGAGGCAATTGTTCTGGAAATAAAATGAGCATCTATGACCTCAGAAAAATTCTGGTTCGCGCTCCCAGGGGGTCAAAAATGCCCCCAATTTATTGCATTTTACACTCGCTACATTGAGTCACATACAGAGAGGAACCACGCATGCGCGGCTTGTTAGTTTTGAAATCTACGACATCGAGTTTTCACATCGAGTAAAGTCCGGCACCATCTTTAATTCGTCGGGTTATAAGACTTTGAAGGTATAGATTAAACAATGTAAATAAAAGCGCTTTAAACTACTCTAAGACACACAAAAATAGGCAGGAAAGTAAAAAAAGTAACTTTGGTACCTTTGTAGTTTCACAATGACATGTTGGGCTTCTCTTTTTTTTAATATAAATTAGCTAAAGAAACGTATAAACTTACCATGTGCTTACGTGGTACCTGAATAGAAGACTGTACACCAAAAAACTTATACTTGTACCTGAAAAGAAGACTGTACACCAAAAGTTATGCAAATCCATCCAGTAAATATTAAATTAAAAAGAAAGAAAAAACGATTTTATCTAACGGTTGCCATCTTTTTTATATTTTGAGTTTTCCGAGAAAAACAATTGAGTTATCTCCCTTGCTTAATCAGTACCGTTACGTCAGATCATTTCCTTTTTCTTATAATTTAATAAATACTGGATGAATTTGCATAATTTTTCCTGTACAATCTTATTTTAAGCTAACACGTAAGTACATAACAAAGTTTATAATTTCTTTAAATTGTTTAATCTCATTGTGAAACTACAGAAACACCTTAACTTTTATTGCCTTTGGTTACAGTTATCTGTTGATTATTTCTTTTTGTTTTTTTCACCACTTTTTTCTCTGTTTGAAATTTTACACAATCGTCCAGATTGTTTTCCCCTATTTAAACACTATAAACACATTCTTTGGATAGAAAATACCAACGAGCAAAATGCTATATCAATGAGGAATTTATATTAAACCTTTTTGCGGAATCATTAAACAAATAAATTAAAATAATACTTACTTTTATACAATTTTCTTTCAATGACTGCGATTTTATAGAATAAACTTACGAAAATTCAAGATGGCGACCAGAAATCAGGTTCGCAGAAAATTGAAGAAAGTGGGGGACAATGGAAGGGATGAGCAATGATTGATTCATCAATATTTTGAACCTTTCAACTTTGTAATGGCTGTCCAATTCTACGTCTCACATTGCGACCGGTGTAATGACAAAAGAAAAACAAAATTGTGCTTATTGGCAGAAATACACAGGTCTAATATGGCAATTCAAAATAAATTAACAGGAAAACTCTTTGATATACTTATGTATCAGGCAAAACTATGTATCTACACGGAAAAAACGGAAAGTTATCGAGTAGAATTTTAATCAAAAATCAAAATCATTTTTTTCGTATATATTTCGATTTTAGCTTGGCCCGAACAGATCGACTGACTTATCTCCCTTTTCCTACCTTTTACGTAACTCTTCTAAATTAAACATAAAATGAGGTCGATGAGCTATAAAACCATAAAATATACCAAAAAACTGATTTTTAATTAAAATTCTAATCGATAAATTTTCCATAATTTTTGGTGTAGATAGATATTTTTACCTGATAAATCATATACAGTATATCAAATAGTTTTCCTGTTAATTTATTTTTAACTGCCATATTTCACATGTGTATTTATGTCAATAAGCACTATGCGCTTCATTATATGTATTGTTTTTCCTATTAGATGTTTTGCACAACATTTCTTCGGCAATATTCTATATTGGATACGTCATTTATATAAAGTTTAATTTGTTATATAAAATGAAAAACAATCAATTCAATTTAATGAAATAAAACGCATTTTGTTAAATACATTTCAATTCGTTTGATTTTATTATTTGTTAAATGTGTCATATATTTAATTAATATTTAAAAAAAGATAACACGTTTGATTTTATTATTTGTTAAATTTGTAATATATTTAATTAATATATAAAAAAAACATGAAACTTTGTTATATACTTCAATTCGTTTGATTTTGTTATTTGTTAAATTTGTAATATATTTAATTAATATTTTAAACAAATGAAACTTTGTTATATATTTCAATTCGTTTGCTTTTATTATTTGTTAAATTTGTAATATATTTAATTAATATATAAAAAAAACATGAAACTTTGTTATATATTTCAATTCGTTTGCTTTTATTATTTGTTAAATTTGTAATATATTTAATTAATATTTTTAAAAAATGAAACTTTGCTATATATTTCAATTCGTTTGCTTTTATTATTTGTTAAATTTGTAATATATTTAATTAATATTTAAAAAAGGTGAAACTTTGTTATATACTTCAATTCATTTGATTTTATTATTTGTTAAATTTGTAATATATTTAATTAATATTTTTAAAAAGTGAAACTTTGCTATATATTTCAATTCGTTTGCTTTTATTATTTGTTAAATTTGTAATATATTTAATTAATATTTTTAAAAAATGAAACTTTGCTATATATTTCAATTCGTTTGCTTTTATTATTTGTTAAATTTGTAATATATTCAATTAATATTTAAAAAAAGGTGAAACTTTGTTATATACTTCAATTCGTTTGATTTTATTATTTGTGAAATTTGTAATATATTTAATTAATATTTTAAAAAAGTGAAACTTTGCTATATATTTCAATTCGTTTGCTTTTATTATTTGTTAAATTTGTAATATATTTAATTAATATTTTTAAAAAATGAAACTTTGCTATATATTTCAATTCGTTTGCTTTTATTATTTGTTAAATTTGTAATATATTTAATTAATATTTAAAAAAGGTGAAACTTTGTTATATACTTCAATTCGTTTGATTTTATTATTTGTTAAATTTGTAATATATTTAATTAATATTTTTAAAAAATGAAACTTTGCTATATATTTCAATTCGTTTGCTTTTATTATTTGTTAAATTTGTAATATATTCAATTAATATTTAAAAAAAGGTGAAACTTTGTTATATATTTCAATTCGTTTGATTTTATTATTTGTTAAATTTGTAATATATTTAATTAATATTAAAAAAAAATGAAACTTTGTTATATATTTCAATTCGTTTGCTTTTATTATTTGTTAAATTTGTAATATATTCAATTAATATTTAAAAAAGGTGAAACTTTGTTATATATTTTGTTATATCTACATATTTTGCCCCATAAAGCATAAAAAGGGGAGCAGGAAACTTGCCGGCACATGTTCCCCTACCAATACAGAAAGGGGGTGCAGACGGCGACGTTTGTCAAAAATGGGTCAACAGGATGCTTGGCAGACGGAGTCAGCCCACACATTAACGTGGGCGAAAGACTCAACCAATCAGACCAGAGAGTACTGTTGTTGTGCACAGAACGGGAAAATCGAAGCGAGAGGAAAACACAAGGAGTCGAGCTTGTGTCAGAGGACATCTTTGAGGAGACGGGCCTCGGGCCCGGAAAGGAGTCGAGCTTCTGTCAGCGGCAAGAGAGGACGTGTCTGAGGAGATGGCCTCGGCCCGGAGAGGGGTCAAGCTTCGAGCAGAGTTAAGAGTGGACGCCCGCACAGGAGAACGTCACGGACCAGTGAAGAAAGGACGCCTCAGAAAATTGACCGCTCACCCAGCCGTCATATTCAGACAATTTATCCAGAGCGGACGCCTCTGAGAATCGACCGCTCACACATCCGTCAGATTCAGACAATTTATCCAGAGCGGACGCCTCGTAGAATCGACCGCTCACACAGCCGTCATATTCAAATAATTTATCCCTGCACAGGAGAATGTCCCAGACCGGTGAAGAAAGGACGCCTCTGAAAATTGACCGCTCACCCAGCCGTCATATTCAGATAATTTATCCAGAGCGGACGCCTCTGAGAATCGACCGCTCATCCAGCCGTCATATTCAGATAATTTATCCAGAGCGGACGCCTTTGAGAATCGACCGCTCACACAGCCGTCATATTCAAATAATTTATCCCTGCACAGGAGAATGTCCCGGACCGGTGAAGAAAGGACGCCTCTGAAAATTGACCGCTCACCCAACCGTCATATTCAAACAATTTATCCCCTCACACAAAACCAAAAATAAATAAATAGGAATTTGAAAACTAATGCGGAAAAAATGCAGCGACATTTAATATGGCTGTCTACCGGACACCTTAGGAAAACCCCGGTCCAACAAAATTGATATCGACCGACCAGTCAATCAAATAGCCTCTCCAACGTCGAGATTACGTATATCTCAGGACCCTAAAACAGCTCGTTAAAAACGGACCACAAAATCCTAAATTCTATAAAATATCCTTCTCTCCGCCGTCAAAACAACAAAAAAGGTATGTGTTTCGACATAAGGACAACAAAAAACAAAAAAATACAAAAAAAGAAATACCATATTAATTCGTCCTAAATCAACTTTCATTTGGTTTATATTTGGACTTCTCCATTGTTTTCCTCGAGTTTCATAAGAAAAAAAAGCTTTACTATTTTAATTTTCATAAAGGCTATAAGCCTTTTTAATTGATATATTTGAACTAGTTACGGTCTCTTCACAAAAGAGCAACGTACCAGCACAGGGACGCGTGAAAATAAGTTTAACAATTATAACATTTGGTTCTCGACACAATTATAACTTTGGTGTCAGGAAAAAGAACTTTCCTATTTTCATTTTCATGAAGGCTATAAGCCTTCATAAGTGCTACAAATTAACTTTTAATTTTTATCGACTTTCTCAGAATAAAAAAAACAGCCTCTTTTAAATAAATAAATACTTGTTATGTACTGTTAATTTTGTCTTGGTTGTTTATATATATATATGTTTATAATATGTGATAGGATGTGTATTCATTTTATGAAGTATGGGTTGATTTCCTTTCATCGGGTTTTCAACCTGTGCACATTTTACATTCGTGGCTGAACTACGTGAAGATAGCGTTCAGAGTCTTACTACAACAATTATAACAATTTCAATTCCTTTCTTTAACAAACACTATCTGATTTTATTATGTGTTATCTGAGAACAAATTATTATTTGCCAAAAAAGTAAACAGGGCAAACATAAAATACGTAGTATTATCTTTGTCTGTTTGCTTTTTTTTTTAAATTCATTTACCCCTCCAGGAGGTTAGACAGAATGCCATGTATGTGTCTGAAAAGCCAGTGGACAAGGCTCAGCACACTCTGACCTAAATAAAAGCATCTCATTCTCTTTTCAGCTGGTAAGTGCTCCTCTTTATTGCCACAGATAAACATCGTCACTATCTATGGGAACAAGTCACAATAGTGTGTGAAATGCTGTTAAATATGGCTGTGGTAGTTGTCGGCAATCTCTTTTATCGATATGCACATTTCGTCGTCAATACTTGTCCGCAATCAATACAATGCCCATTCTTCAGCACCACGCTCTGTCTTTAGATGACAGAAATCAGTAAGCTATATAGCGATGTTCTGGAACTATTTGATCGTTGGGTATAAACAAGTATCAAAGAAAAGAAAATTATAACAGTTATAAAAGTAGCCTAATCTCTCAGCTATGATATTTTGTGTCATCGGAAGGTTTTATGTTAAAATCATAGCAAATAACCAATGTGTAGATGAATAAGGCACGCTGATACACACATACACCTGTAAGGTGAGGATGAGAGGGATGAAAGGGGTTATCCTTTTATCTTCTCGTAAAGAAACGGAACAACGAAAAGCATTTCTGTAACTATAACAAAAAGGGGTTTTATAAACTCAAGGTTACCTATACCGTTTGGTATAGGTAGAAGAGAGTGAGACAGTGTCTGTCTGAGGAAGAGGAAGAATATAAGAGTTCTTAGGGCTGCCTGGTAGTAGTCGTCGAGTGGACGACGGCGGCAGGAGAGAGAGCGTTTCCTCGTTCCTCGCTGGTGGGCTATCTGGACAGTCAAACGCACATGACCCCAGCCGGAATTTACATGTCTATTCAACTTCTCCTTACAGATAAACACCTTTCACATAAACAGTTCCATGGCGGTTTGAACTCTAATTCTTTTCGAACACTTTGATTTAAGTCTTCAATGAAAAGAAATAGTTGTTTTATGGTGAGGTTATGTAGTTAGTTTGTTCTTAAGAAATCAGGATGTAGAACGTAACTTGATACAGTTAGTTGTAACTGGCCCCATCCGACTGAAATAGAATATTGAACAAGAAAACAAGTCACCATCTTCCATAAATAAGACCACATCTCCGCAACTAAATAGGTATCAACTTTTATTTAATGGGAAACTGGAACAAAACGAGAACTGTTCTGTACGCTGGCTTTTATCGATAAATCAAATTCTGTATCCTGGCAGTTCTATTCTGGCTGGCCACTCATAGTAAAACGGCGAGCACGGGATAATGTAACAGTTATCTCCTCCTTTCAAAACATAACTGCACCGGTTGGTCAGTAGGCGTCGCTTTTCACTATCAGGTGGCGCTGAAAGCGACAAGAGTTATCTGCCCTTTTTTTCGATATATAAATGAAGGCAAAACGAAAACAGCCCCTCTTTCTATTCAATCGGCCTCGCGAAACGACCCTCACTTCAGACGCTCCACGTCAACACGCGTTTTCCTAATAATAGATTCTTTTTCTTCGTATACACACTAAGAGACTTTCTACTACATACACCTTCTTGAAAAAAAAAACTTTATTTCTCCGTATACGCACTCAGGGACTTTTCTACTTCAGACTTTATTTCTTCGTATACACATTCAGAGACTTCCTTCTCTCATTTTTTCGTATACGCAATTCAGACTGTTTTCTGCTCGATATATGTTCTACATACAACACATATATACATACAGCACATCTCATAATTTCACATAGACCTGTTCAATAAACGTCTTATTTAAATTACCCTTTTTGTTTGTAAATTATTACTTTGCTTTTGAATGCAACATTGCTTGATTTTATGAACATATATAAACGGGATACAGCCTAGAACTCCGACAATAACATCCTATAAAAAGGCGATCCAAATGGGAACTTATTTGAATTGTCTTTTTTGAGTGCGAAGATACGTCTTCGTGTATTAATCTTGCTTCTGTGCCGATATGCAGTTAACAGTCCAGGCTTGAGTGCATGAGCGCAAAGCCAAACCAAGACTCAATCTAATGCATGATATTCACATACATTTAAACAAAATAAGTTCCTCATGTAACTGCTAAAAATTAATTATTTTGAATTGATAAACTTTGTCCCTCTTTCAATGTATAATGTCCAATCGCTCAGCATTGATGACACTGACTGTGGTATCTGGCTCTAAAATAGTGGTCTATAAAACACAAATAAATTTGTAGAAAATTTATATGTTCTATATCCATTCTTGCTTTCAATTAACAAAAAGTAATACATGAATATTTATTTTATTAATCATTGTTTTTTTTACAGTTGAATCACAAAAATAAGACAATAACTTGTGTTTCATTAAAAAAAACGCGCTATGAATTTGTAGATGAAAAGAAAGGTCGTGAATTGTAAAGGGCACTAGTTGTTGTATAGATATCCATCCTGTAAGTCTTGTTAGGTATGAAAAATCGGTTACTATGGTTTGGTTATGTGGGAAAATTTCTTCATTACAATTTAAATCAATTTTATTCATACAGTATCAACCAAGCAGACATGGTCTTGAAGTTTGATATAGTTACGTAGACAAAACTACGAAAAAAGTGTTAAATCAGTAGATAGACGTGTACTCGAAATATGGGTTGAGTCTGTGTTATTCATCTCACCTAGCAAAAATAATACTAAGTGGCGAGACAGGAACATGTCACATTGACATTTAAAGAGCGACTTGGGAAAATGCGCGTAAAATGGAATAAAAAGGTTTGGTGAAAATGACTCTTATACGAAAGTGTTCAAATTGAATAATGTATTAACCACTTCGCGAGTGAGGATAAACTCGTGCAAAAGAAAATAGATTATAATCATATAACTGAAGTCATCAACATTACTTTCTTTTCGCAGAGAGCAGCCATAATAAAGCTGTTTGATCATAGGAGATCAACCAAATTATTGGGTGTATTAATTTAAACCAGAACTTTAAAAGATTACATCCATACTCTTTGGAATTTACACAGCAGTCACAGAGAGCCTCCTGTCACTAACCAAGAGAGACATATTCTCTCCTGTGCCAGTCAACTTGATATCTGAGCAAGGCTATTCCACACTGAGAGATATACTGCTTTGATGTAGCGAGTATGTTAGTGTGTAATAAGCCACGGAGCAGAGGAGTTCTTACATTTTGCTTGTATTTCAGAACTTGAAAATGAAAATCAAGCACAGCACTATCAACATCTGATTTGTTTTTACTACAGAAAAGGGTAAAAAGCTACAGAAACATGCATAAAGATGTGCCATGTGTATGAAAAGAATGTTGTTACAGAAAGGGTTTGCCAGAAATGATTTGTGATAGAAATGGTGTGCCAGAAATGATTTGCTCGATTCCGAAAATGACATTTTTCATTGAGACATGCCCCTCCCTCTGGCCGGCCAAAGATGATCGATGGTGATCAAGTGAAAGCCGTAGTTGAACAAGGTTTCTGTTTGACGAGACAAATCGCAGATATTCTCATGATTTCCAAATCGAGTGTGGAACATTGATTGCATAAACTCGGTTATGTTTCTAAACTTGATGTTCGGGTTCATCTTTCCTAAAAACACCAACGAACATTTTAGCCAACGCAATACAATGAATTATTGTTCAAAGTAGGGCTTTGTTTTCCTTATTCTTACAACCCTTTCTTACTTACCTTCATTCCATGGACTAGTATTCGGGATACTTTTAAATGGGCGCTCTTATATAACAGTTGGTTTTCTAAAAACGACTAAGTAAGTTTCCTCTGAACATTGAATAGGTTCAGAGAGTTCATCCATTTAATATCAGAGTTGCAATTAAACATTCTATTGAGTCTCTTTCCACAAAAAAAATCGACTAAGTTTTCTTTGCTAGGAAATATTCAGTTTTTGAAAAAGTCTGGTCCAAGACTAAGGTCAAGAGACGTTTGGGTGAGCCGGTTTCAACTTAACTGTCGGAATATTGTTGGAGTCATGCTGAGTTGATTTTGTCCTGTGTTGGCGTAGTAATTCACTAGTAGATTAGGGTTAGGAATTCACTAGTAGATTATTTACAGCTTTATGTCGACAGCAACAGGATAAAATATTTCATTATTCCTCTGCCTGTCATCCTGCATGGCCAGTCAGCGAACAAGAAAACAGAATAAACCAACTCCACCTCCAGCAATTAATTATTTTCTTTTTTACAAATGTAAAATTTAATGTTTGGAGATGTCTACATGTAATATGATCTTTCAACTCTATGTATTTTCAACATATATATATATATATATATATATATATATATATATATAAACAACGCTGACTAAAAGCAGCACTAGTGCCCCATTACTGGGAGCCCAAAGAAAGCGGGCGCTTGCCAATAGTCGAGTGAAAATAGTACGACAGGTCAGTTTATGTAAAAATTTAGACAACCCTTGTAGATTTGTCTGAATGAGAAATTTAAAATCTTAAACTGAAAAAAAAAACCTATTAAACTGTAGAAGTGAAATGGCAAGCAACAGTATACATAAAATAAACTTTACTTTAAGATAACAATATATGGGAAAAATAAAATAAATAAAAAACAAAATTAAACCAAAACCAAAAATAGAACTATCCCAGGCATGAATGTGTTAAAATAAGGTCACCTATTCATTCGACATATTCACAAAAGGGTGCGTCACCCCTATACAAAACAGAACAAAAGAAGATGAAGTAAAAGTCAGCCGATCTTTTGTTAGAGAGAAGCTCTGTCATTGGCTAATGAAAACATTAACAGTTAATCTCAGTGGTTATTTAGCTAGACTTAACACCATGTGTATATATAAGCACCCTGTAACACGAATCCTATGAATTTAAGCCTGACTATTCCCTGCAAAGATGAAACGTGGAAGCTTTTGTGTAGCTTAATTACCATGAATATATTTTCATTACTTACTGATATATATATATATATATATATATATATAATATATATATATATATATATATAGATGCTTACGTTAAGGTCTCCTGTTTTTGTTTCACTGTTAGATACTTAATCCCCCTTTTTATTTTATTTACTTACTATTACATATTTTATTTTTTTATGAATTTTCCAACGAATGTTAAGTCTGCACTATTTTGGATTTAATTAGTTTCTGTGGGAATTTAAACTGCATTTTCCTTCCTTTTTTTTGTCTTTTTGTTTAAAACAACTCAAAGCTTCTTTAGACTATATATTGGGTATTTAGATCTGTATGGCTAGGTTTCCTTCCTCTTATCTATTTGCCTTTCTGGTACCTAAGGTACTAAAGCTTTGTTTTTTTAAATTAATGCAACTTTAGTTCCTATATAATTTTATTTCTAGCTACCATATCGCAGAATGGTTCTTGCGTGTAGTGTTTAGATAGCATTTTATTATTATTATTATTATTACTAGTATTACTATTGTTATAAAGAATTTTATTTGATATGAAATTACCATATCGTACGGTAGTCTTAATGGTAGTATATTATTATTATTATTTATTTATATATAAGTAACATTTTAAGCTGAATTATCTCGACACTTGATTGGGGAAATGGTAGTTTGATCTGTACCATTGGAGAGCCATGCATATAACTGTCCTGTTTTTAAATCTCCGAAACAGTTTCATGGTAAACAGCTGATGAGCTCCGTGTTAATATTAGATGCTTATGTTAAGGTCTCCTGTTTTTGTTTCACTGTTAGATACTTAATCCCCCTTTTTATTTTATTTACTTACTATTATATATTTTATTTTTTTATGAATTTTCCAACGAATGTTAAGTCTGCACTATTTTGGATTTAGTTAGTTTCTGTGGGAATTTAAACTGCATTTTCCTTCCTTTTTTTTCTTTAGACTATATATATATATCGATGATTACCCCTTAGCATAACTGTTGTCCTGACTGTCTGCTCTGTTGGAGCAGCACCACTTGTGGCTAAAGAGACTAATGCGAAAGTGGCTGTCTCTGGTAGAAAAGTCACACACATTTGAGGTCCTTTGACTGTTGGCATTGGTGCTCTCCTTTCGGTGTGCACGTTTCTCTGTAACAGCATTCAACAGCTCCTATTCCCTTGCTTTCAGATTTTGGTTCAGAGTTCCTCTATGTCGATTACCTTCATGTTGCACCTCACAACATCCTTGTATCGGAGCTGAAGACGGTTCGTGGACCTCTTCCCAAATGTCAGCTCTTCATACAGGATGTCTATTGGAATGTGCCTATCCTCCATGCAGTGGGCATGACCAAACCAGCATTGTCGGTATTGCCTGAAGAGGGTGTATGTAAAAGTTCGTGTGGTATATGACCTCTGTGTTCAACACTTTATTCTGCCAAGGTATTTCAAGGATGCAGCTGGACCTTTGAAGGTGGAAGGTGCTGAGTCGCCGCTCTTGTCTGGCATATGGGGGTCCATGTATTGCTGCTATACAGTAGCATGCTGATGACGCAGGTGCTGAACAATGTCATCTTAGTCTTTACTGTCAGCTTAGGGTTCCTTCACACTCTAGATGTGAGCTGAGAAAGTGATCCTTTTGTCAATTTCAATGTCAAGAAGTTGTCACTCATGTGGAGCCGAAGTATGTGAATTGGTGCTGACATTGAGTTCATAGTCATAGTGTATATATATATATATATATATATATATATATATATATATATAAATATATATATATATATATATATATATATAGGACATGTGCTAGTCTAGCAGCACTGAGAAGCTGTGATACGGCGAAACAGTCTGTGTTAAGCACTGTCGTCAATTATATCGCCTGCTTAGATTTAGGATAATGAAAAGCTCTTTGTAAATAAACAAATATCGCACTGTCAAGTAGCGGTTAATGTTTATATAAAACCATTGTAGGTATCATTTACCAACAGCACCTGTCCCGTGTTATAGTGACTAGAGCTGCAAACTATTGACTAGATGGTTATAAATTCGATCTCTGACTTGGGATGGGTGCTCATCTAGTCGCAATAGAAGGGTTGTGGTACAGCAAAAAAGTAATGTCTGTAAATGACTATATATATATATATATATATATAAAGAAAAATATAGACCTTATTTCTTATTTGTGATAATCTTGAGATCGAGACAAAAGTTCTAAGTATAAACATTTTAATTGATTTTGAGGCATGACGATTTGCGGAATATGATAGAAACAATTGTCAGAATTATCTTACTGATCGATAGAGAATTGAAAAAAAAACAAAGTGAGACTGGCAGTTCACATGAGCAAGTGTATAGCCTTTTTCTCCCCTCCCCTTGGGGATTTGACTGCATCTGTAAGGCAACATTGTATCAAGGGAATGTCGACATTCTACTACAAATAAATTGTAAACTATAAAAATTCTTGTTTCGCTATTTTTTATTTTTGCTGGAATACCTTTCACATTTGAGGTCCAGTAAAGAAGGGTAACCATACATATTCCGATGTTGTTTAAAATATTATTTTTTTTTAAGAATCGTGTAACATTAATTTTTTCTAAGAATCATTTACCTTTCCATGAGGATTGTGACAATGTTGAATGGACCTACAGAAGATGAAAACTAAAATACACCCCTAGTATAAATTAAAAGTGAGCCTACGAAGGTCGATGAGCAGGGAACCGCACTAGTATGAATTAACAGTGTGATTAAATGAAACATCGATAAGGGGAGATAGCCGGTCTGTTTCCATGTGTCTCAGCAGATGATGGTGCTGGCCGGTCTGGGTTGAGCCACATCGATTATCACTGTTGTATCAATATAATGGCAAATGCATAAAACAGGTGTTGATGGATAAAAAGTGAATAAGTTGTTCTTTTTGAAAACAAACAAAAGGTTTGTTAAGACGGGCGTCACAGTGTCTGGTTTGGTTAGGAAAAATGTCACTTGTCCGCACCAAGTCATGGCCTGTACATGAGACATGTGTGGTCTGAACTGATAACAACAAGGTATTTTGCAAACAAGTTGGTTTCAACGGACGTAAGTTAAGAGGACTTATGGCCATAAGTGAAATTACATTTTCTGTTTCTGTGAGTCTAGTAGGGGGGACCTTCTCTCCTCCTCTCACCAGGGAATGGTGGGGGATCAAAGGGGAAAATATGATTACCATTCCCGAATTGGAAATGCGGATTGAGTATCCTAAATATTGAAGAGAGAATGATAATGAGGAAACATTATTTTTCTTTGGTTCTCTAAATTCTATTAGGAGAGAAGCGGGGCCATGCCCATCTGGTTTTAATATAAGGTGAAGCAGAACAAGCTTAAGGGACTCCATTTTGCTCGTCCATGTAATCCACATCGCTCTGTGACCCCCCTCCCCCCCCCCCGGGAATTTGGGACAATCTGGCAAAAACCTAAAAATCCCCCAAAGATGTTAAGAGTTTCGGTCCAAAAACACAGGAGTTAGAAATTAGAGAGCTTCCTTGCCTTATATTTGTACATGTTTTTTTAGTTGTTTTACCAAATAATTATTCTTCTAAACAAACCAGCAGAACGAGTTGTTTAAGATTTTCTTTGTTTTTTCAATTGCTCGGCTTGAAATGACCATTCACTTCGCAGTGGTACCAAGTTGCTGACCCAATCCCAATATTTATCCACTGATCTATCAAACAATGTCGGAGTGCGGTAATCACTACACTAAGCCTTTTGACATCTGCAGCCTTCATCAAAGCAGCAACTGTTCCCGAACAGTACCAGGTGACCAACTGAAGTCAGGAGCAGCCAAATTGGGGACGTCACCGAATTAGCGTATGGGGTACATGATAAATCCTGGCGATGTGATCAATAAAATATTACATGATTATCGTAAAGCTTTTGTTATTGTGATGTGATTGCTCTTTGATTGGTCCCACATAAGTTACCTTAATATCGACAGTTAAAATCGGTGATAAATTCTACAAAATATCATTAGCAACTTGCATCTATCAGAAACCCCCAGAATATGTAATTGTTCATCAAAATATATGTAAAGCGACTGAGAGGAAGACTGATAGTAAGATGCAAATGTCGTGAAAATTGGCTTCACTTGGACTCAATCCAAGGAGAGACAAATACAAATGCAAAAGACAAAGATGTAAAAATAAAATTTCAGCATGAAATCATTTGAATCCACAAAACTGCTTTTTGATTCAGACACGTTAATCTTCAATACCTAATCTTGACTTCAATTTTGAACGACTAAAATACAAAACCTGCACATTTTTTGTAGACCAGTTTTTAAAAATCCAGTCTTATCAAATGGAAGTCATTGAAGTGAAGCATCATTGTAGTTTTGCTTAATTCTTCATTAAACTTACTTGCTTCCCTCTACACAAGTTCGATTTTTAATGTAAAAAATCAAGCTCCATGGAAATGGGCACTCATGATTGAAAAATAGACTTAGTCTCGAAAGACCTCGTCCACTGGCCACGGATAGAATAGACTAAGTGCAGCGTCAAAACAGATACTACACGTTCTTCCTAGAAAGGCTTAATAACAAACAAAGTACGTTATTTTAACTAATTGATTATACATTTTAAATTTGATTACAATTGAAACACAAGATAGGTTAAGTAAATAATTCTTATCTTGGATTTAGAATATAAACAAAAGCCGTTCTACAGTAATCTCATGAATCTCAAAACACAATAAAAAATTTGAATTATTTCATTAATATAACTTCACACATAATATGAATGTAAAACGAAACATTGTGAACAATGTTTTCTGAGTGGTTCCACGTTCTTCATAACATTGGAGTTCAGATAACAACAGAATCTATTATAAAATGAGGTTCAATAAAACTCCTTTTGATACAGGCATGTTAATCTTTCACTCTTTTTCAAACATTTAATGGCATAGACATTAAATAACTTATCCACTCATGTTCAGTTATAGAAACCCTTTCCTTATAAAATGTAATTCTGGTTAATTGTCCCATAAATTTACCTGCAGGTTTATGACGAAAGTTACAATTAAAAAAAAAAACTGTATATATTTTGTATTGACATTCAAGTGATTATGTGAAAGTTTACAAGGAAGGTCCGGGGGTATGCATTATTGAACATTTTGACATAAAATGGATAGATCAAGTGAGTCCTGGTGATATCTAAGCTTCGAATTTTACATACATTTCAATTGAAAAAACATTTATTTTTAGTAATAAAATTATATATTTACATATGTAGTATTATGCAGGTCTTAAAAATGACAACATATGTATCTTATGAACATATAAGATGTACCTTTATTTGTTGGTGACGATGAAGGTGAGCTGGGAGAGGATTTGTGCACATGGAATCAGACGGTTCATTCTTCTCCGAGGCTCGATCATCAACTAACTTCTTTCAATGTTCGGTTGTTATTATGACAATTTCGTGGCTACCTCGACGACCTCATTGAGGTTGCACTCGGTGACGGCTTGAACTCATTTGACAATTCAACAAATCTGTCTATCTTTTCTTGGCATGATACAATTGCACCTGGTAAAATGGCCTCTAACCCTTCCGACATATCTCTTTCTTTTGACATTGGATTCTTACCGTTTAAGTGATTCAACTGCAGGTGCATATCTTTTTGTCAACATGATTTTACATTATGACAATTTATCAGTCTATGTCGCTTCTTCCGCTGCAGGTGTTTCATGTTTTGGTACAGTGTTTCTTATAAAAACTGACCTTCATGCCATCCGATAGTTGCCTCTTCCTGTGCAGGTTTTTGTCTGGTTGTGAGTTTTATTTTATTTTCAAATAACTTTTTGGTCATCCGATAATTATCTTATCTTCTTATCTTCTGTTTTATCAACAACTTTTCTGTACACCGATTCGGATATGTAACACATATACAAAAAACTAAAAATTAAGACCATTTTTAATATGATGATCCAAGTTGAAACTATAAAATAACTTTAAAAAGATTCAAATTAAAACGAACGTTTTATTAAATTATATTTTTTGAAAAGATTCAACTTTATTTCACACTACACATGTTTGACTTTAACTTAAAAAAACTTCTTCAGTTTGTTTAACCCTGATAGTTTTCGTTTTTGCAGCTTTATCATTTTATTTTTTCTTCTTTTGTGCTGATTGGTGAATTAATATTTTAGTTGACTTTCTGGGGGTCTCTTTAATCTTCAAGTCTTCTGTTCTCTTTCAATTCGAAGCCTTTCATTATATCTCCCATATGCTAAAATCTGTGAAAACCCATCACACTTTAATTACTATTTATTTGACATTTCTTTACAATTGAAACACAAAAATATAGTGTTAAACGAGTACATAATTCTTATCTTGTATTTAGAATTCAAACACAGCTCTACAGTAACCTCAAAACAATAAAACTATTATTGTTTCACTATTTTAATTTTAAACATAAAATGAATTTTCTTTTTGCTAATACGAAATCTCTATATATATTTTCTTATTTTTTAAATTAAATTAAAAAAAAATTAATTGTTTCTAGTGACCTCAAATGAAAATGTTAGTGGTGTCTTTAGATTTCTTTAAAAATGTAATCCTTTTTACCAGGTGCAAGTTATTATTGCTATTTTTAAGTTTTTAAATAATTTGCTTAACAAATTTGAATATATTTCAGTTCGTTAAATCAATGAAAATATATGAGTATGATCAACCATGCATAATCAACAATTCCCCCACTAACAACCCACCATGATGTCACCTGCATGACAACAGATAAGGCTTAATTGCTTTCATAGTTGTTCATGTTAAACTCCATAAACTCTTTCATAATAATTTTTCACTATGAAAACCATACCAAATGATCTGATCATCATCGCTTCTCATGTCCTGGATATAATATTTGCTGTATGTAAGTGTCTGGGCTGACATGCAGCTCGAGATCATCCATGAATAGCAGATTAACTTTTTTGGTTGAATCGTGTTGGTGACCTTGACTTAAGTTGTATGCACTCTCACAGCTGTTCAAAAGTTTACTGAGCAGATCCATCACCATACTAAAGAAAAAGGGAGATAGGATGTCTCCTTTGAATATTTCTTTTTGGATCTTAACATCTAGCCAACTCTTGCATGTTTGCACATATGAATTCTCAGATTACATTTCTTTGAATATAGTTACTCTGTGTGTATGTGCACGTATACATTTTCAGATTATAATTCAGTGAAAGCACAGAGCCACGAATTTTACAAGAATATATAATTTCTCTTTTTTTTTCAGTTTTCTTACATTTCCGGTTGTTGCCAGGGATGGGGCATCCTAGCAAATGCCAGATATTTACCCACCATTTCAGAGACTCCAACCGAGAGATCTTTTTCGGATACTTATTGTCTCTTTAAGCGCAATTGTTCCTGTGTGGGTTAGGATGTGATTTTTCAGATGTGAGTTATGCGAAAATTCAGATCAACACACTTTACAAGAATATGGTTGCTCACCTGTGTGGATTAGGATGTGAATTAGCAGATGTGATTATTATGAAAATGCGGATTCACAAACTTTACAAGAATATGGTATGTGTCTATTCTGTATGCATATATGAATTTTAAGATTGGAATTCAGTGAAAATGCAGATTCACACACTTTTCAAATATATGATTTTTTTGTGTGTTAGGATGTGATATTTCAGACGTGAATTCTACAAGAATGTGGATCCAAAAACTTTACAAGAATATGGTTACTCACCTGTGTGTTTGCATGTGACT
The DNA here is from genome assembly GCA_963556195.1 of Sepiola atlantica. NCBI lineage: Eukaryota > Metazoa > Mollusca > Cephalopoda > Sepiida > Sepiolidae > Sepiola > Sepiola atlantica. Next base: position 109,679,196 of record OY744525.1, read on the forward strand.
TTTCAAATTAGAATTCTGTGAAAATGTAGACCCACATACTTTACAAGAATATGGTTTCTCTCCAGTATGTGTTCGCATATGACTTTTCAAAGTATAATTCTCAGAGAATGAAGAGCCACATACTTTACAAGAATATGGCTTCTCTCCTGTATGTCTACGCATGTGACGTTTTAGACATGAATTCTTTGCAAATGCAAATTGACAAATGTTACAAGTATATGGTCGTTCACCTGTATGTATACGCACATGGTTTTTCAATGTAGAACTATCTGTAAATGAAGATCCACAAACTTTACAAGAATATGGTTTTTCTCCTGTGTGTATTCTCATATGAGATTTTAAATTGGAATTACTTGAAAAGGCAGATCCACAAACTTTACAAGAACATGGTTTCTCTCCTGTGTGGGTTAGCATGTGATTATTGAGATGTGAGTTCTGTGAAAATTTAGATCCACAAGTTTTACAAAAATATGGTTTCTCCCCTGTGTGAGTTCTTACATGCTTTTCCAGATCTGAATTCTGTGAAAATTGAGATCCACAAAATTCGCATGTCCATGGTTTCTCTCCTGTGTGTGTTCGCATATGAGTTTTCAAATTAAAATTGTGTGAAAATGCAGACCCACAAACTGTACAAGAATATGGTTTCTCTCCAGTATGTGTTCGTATGTGACTTTTCAAAGTATACCTCTCTGAGAATGAAGATCCACAAACTTCACAAGAATATGGTTTCTCTCCTGTATGTGTTCGCATGTGAGTTTTCAAAGTATAATTCCTTGAAAATCCAGACCCACAAATTTTACAAGAATATGGTTTCTCATTAATGAGTATTTGCATCTGATTTTGCATATTTGAAATTAATATACATGCAGATCCTGGAAATGTGTATGTGATTTTTAACACTTACATGCAGATAAACAAATTTTACAAGAACATGGTCACTGTCCTGAGTGCGTTTACATGTGAGTTTTCAAAATATTCTGTGAAAATGCAGATTCAAAAAGTTGACAAGAATATTGTCTTTCTTCATTGTATATTCACATGTTCCTATTTACATGCCTTCCCATGGGGCAGAGTTTAACACAACGAGAATCAAGTTCCCTAAAAAGGGTATCACTGGATTGGAACAAAAATTAAGATTGCCTAAGTCAAGAACTTTTTCACTGACTGAGGACAAAAAAATCTAAGTGTAGCATCAGAACAGGTATTACAATTTGTTTCTAACCAAAAAGCCAGAATATATTGTAAAGGATTTATGATAAAATCATGTACACTCTTCACAGATAGTCTTTCAATACTGATGGATTGACTTTAGAGTAAAAGGTCAGCATTATAAAAAACAGGGACCCATGATTTCATTCTGTTTTTTTTTGAATTTGCAAATTCTATAACTGTTTCAATCTGTAAATAAAGAAGAGAAAATATCAACACAAAATAAAGATTTCATATTTTTACCCACAATCTAGTTATTAAAAAATATTTTCTCATTTATTTCCAATGCAAAACGAAATTCTTAACAGTTGTTAATTTATTGAATATCCTAGAAAGAATTATAATGTTGTGTACAAAGGAATAAATATGGAATATATTTCGGTTAAAAGACTGGTGCTTGTTTGATCACTGAAGTTAAGCAACATCAAGCCTTGTCAGTACTAAATGGGTGAACATTCAAGAATACCAGGTGCTATATACATGCTCTCTGCTTATTCCTGCATTGTTTCCAGTCATCTTGGATTTCTCCTTGCCACTGGACTCAAGGAATGCCGATTCAGCAGAGATGAATAATTGTGCAGCCTTGCTTTACAATAGACTCCCTGCACAGTCATGTTTTACAAATCAAAAGATATCTTCAGAATGTATTAACAGGTGTCTATAATTGTACAGTTATCCAAGTATATTTCTGGTTAGTAAAAGGTTTATAAATATATAGCTTGTGGATAAACTGAAAAGAGATACATAGCTTGATGATAAGGTTATCCATGTAGATTTCTGGTTAGTAAAAAGTTGATAAATATTAACATAGCTTGTAGATGAAGTGAAAAGAGAGCCACGAACCACATGAGACTGAACAGTAAAAAGATTGAGATATTCTGGATTATTAGTTTCTCTTCAGCATGAGTTTCTGCTACATTTTCTCATATGACTAGAGCAACTAAAGTATAATGATTATATTTTGGTAATGTAGTCAAAGTCAAGTGTAAAGCTCAATGGATATTAAAAGTTTCAGCAGTAATAATACTTATTTCCAAAACAGTTATAATTGAGATATTTTAAGAGAAAAAACAAGACATTAGAAAAAGAAATATTAAAGAAAAATTATCTATAACATTTACAGCTGTTTCTCAATAGTCAATACAAACAAAACATTTCCGGACTTTATCAACGAATGAATCTTCAGATCTATAGAAAAAAAGTGTAGTCACTTCAATAATTATAGCATGTAGTTTTATGTCATAACTCGATTGTACTAAGATTCAGTAGTCTTTATTGTTAATATGGATTGTTTTAGTTTCTTGAATGACTGAAAAGAAAAACGATTGGGATCATTAGTTAGTTGTTCTTAAACAAGATCCATCGAGAGATTTTCCCATATGACTACAGCAAGATGATCACACATTGAGTTTCTAAAATGTCGACAACTAATATCAGTTATACTAATAGTATATTAATATTATGTTGTGATGTTTGATAAATGGAGGGAGGTTTGTTAGTACAGATTTTAACACAGGTGAATGAGTGTGATTACAACGACCTTGCCTTGAAGTTCGCAGAGTGCATTCTAGAATAATCTAACACTAGGGGAAGATTGGCAGGTAAGCTAAGAGAAAGGGACAAGACTCAGAACGATATGCGAGGGAGGGAGCACAGATGTGACGTCACATGGGAGAAAAGCGAAGAACGGTTATATTTGAAAAGATTGTTTTTGAATGTTAATGCGGATGGTCACAAAAAAAAAGATACCAAGTGTAAGTGTGAGTGTCGCACGGACCCATGGGTACTGTCCATCAACTAGGTACGTAGTTAAGATTTCTGTTTTTCTCCCACACAAATAAATTTGTATATTGTACCTGTAACGTATTTAACTTAATAAACCTCTATTTCCGAAGCTATCTTCTCACAAAGTAATATGAACAATGGGTCCTAACCAGAGATGGCACGGAACACAAAGGAACATGATGGCAAGAACGTGACAAGCAGATTCAAACAACTGACAAAACAACAACATAAATCTGAGAAAGAAAAAAACATGACCGGATCAAACAAAGGACACATCCACATTGAGAAAAATGATCATCCAAAGTATCAGACTTGTTTTGCTCTTAGCAGTAATAAGAATGAGATATGTAGGGAGCATTAGTCAATGGCACTCAAACATGATCAAGCAATATATATCAACTGAAAATATGAAGAGTTTTATGCAATTATTTTAGCCCTTAAATAAAGATGATGACATATTCACTTGCCAAAATATTAACAGGAAAATTAGACAATATTTAACAAAAACAAATACCCAAGATTTATTTTTTAATCTAATAATCAATGATAGATTATCTTAAATAAAAAAGAAATGATATCAACAAGATGTAATATTCACACATATTTATTTTAATGAACTAAATCATTAATTTTTAATAGTGATATTTAACTGTTATTAATATAATGATTTATTACTTATTTCAATTATTACTCTGATTATTTACTAGTAGAAAGACGAAACGGTATGTTGCATTACTAGTTAGTAAATTAACTCATGACATGTTCTTATTTATCAAGCTAACTTATCCAGCCTCTCCAGACCGAACTTAATAATGAGCTATCAGCAGTAACCAATCAAGCAGTATAAAAGGGGTGCATTTTTAAGATCGAAAGTCTGTTTAGGATTTTCCCTACTGCCACCATCAAGCAAGATCGCAATCCAGCAGGTTTTACTTCCAGACGCAGCAATTTCATTCCAACAATCATAATTAGTGCTAGCAACTATCCTGCAGTAGCTCTTGACAGGCGATCCGTCATCATAGTGAGCTTTATTAAAAGAACTAGCAGGAAGACTCGATGTTGCTCGGGATTGAATGAGGATCAATACTATGTATTTATTCACTATGCGCATAACACTATATTACTTTCTTTATTTTTACTGTATTGACGCTAATAGTCGGAAGATGAAATTTTGGAAAACTCTTTGAATTGAATTAATCTCATATATATATATATATATATATATTTTACACTTTACAATTTAATAAACATTCATTGAAATATTTGTAATTACAAAAGCATTTCAAAATAAAGACTATTTTTATATAAACAACTTTTTGTGAAAAACTATTTTGTTAAAGAAAATATATTTTTATGACATGTTTTATAAAAAAAAATCTGATCAGAAAAAGGAGCAATTCGGTTGATTATTTGTTAATAAAAATCTGAAAATCTATTATTATAACATACTTTACTAAAAATAAATCAATTCTGACAAACAAACGAATTCGTTTGAATATTAGATTAACAAAGAATTTCTTATATTTTCAATTATAAGAAAATTATTTCTAAAAATAATTGTTATTGTGAAAATTTTGTACTAATCATTAATCAGAAGGGACCATATCTGGCTTATCACAGTCATCCCGTCTGCAGAGCAGAAATCGGAAGGTAAAAAGAGCAGAAAATCCTGACTATAACCAGAGGTTAGCAAGTATTAGATATAAACAATTGTTCTCAGTGAGGTTAGGGTTAGGATTAGGGTTGGACAATTGTTGTCAGTGAAGGTTTTGGCTGAAATTCTTTTTATTTATCTCCTTCACATTGCGGGAAGATGTGACACAAGGTCAGAAAGTGGGGATGGAAAAGCCAGCGATTAAGAGATTGAGCATACTGGCCTAAAAAATGCCTGTGCAGTCTCATTGGCATTCCCTTGTAGGAGCGTCTCAGGCAATTAGCAATAAACTAACCCCTTCTCAACGCGTGAGGTCAAGCCTGAAAGAATGGACATCTTAGAACTTCATAGACCATACCTCAGCCTGACAGAGTAGGACTAAAAGATGCTACAATGTCAGACTGATCACCGAGAACGTATCCTCAGTTGGGGCAGTAGGCAACACCTCACAGAGCATTAAGCACCGGCACTACTGTGTTAAAAAATCACCCAGTCATTCCTCATTTTGGAGGTCTTCCGGTGAAATGTTGATGCTTGTGCACTGTATGTGATAACAGGAATCACAGATTTCATATTGAACCAGTTAATGCCATCCCCTCTACCACATCTGCAACATTCCTCAGTGTCAGAATCCTCCGATGTTGACAGTGGGCTTCTTGATTGTGTTGGTTATTGTGTTTCTTGTACTGATGTTCCCCCTGCATTTCCCCTGAATTCTTTAGCAACCTCCTTAGCAGCATGAATCTGGCGATACTTTTATCGCTGTATTCTAGCTGATATCTCTCTGGCTGCAGATTGAAAGTGGGGAGTCATTTGTTTGAGAAAGAAGCATTTCAATGAATTAGATGAATATGATGAAGTCAGCAAGGAAACAGGTATGTCTGAGAATGAGGGTCCTTGAGTGGGCGCTGAGGATGAGCATGAGGGTCCTGGCTGTTTGTTGACTTTATAATATTTGGCTGTTTGATTGGCAGATATCTGCTTCTTCATGACAGCCTCATATGCAGCAACCATCTCCTCTGATAAGCTCAGATTCCTCCTTCGACCCTCAGTCTTCTTTTGATTGTTGCAAACCATTTGAGATAAAACAATTTTTTAACAGGGGATTAAGCCCAAGTATTAGTATCAGTAAATGTTGACTTGTTATTACAAATTCATGGTTTATATAACTTCCTCAATAATAAATAAAACAGGTCAAACTTAACTAATATAATCATGCTTCTTATTAATTAAATAACTTTAAGGGATTTTCAACTTTTTTCTTTCAGAAAAATACAGACATGGGGTATTAAGCCCCACTTTTTTTTCAAAGATAAAGATATTTTTTAACAAATAAATTACAGATAACGACATTAATTATGCTTAAATACGATCCAATGCAAATTAACTTACTAAAATCATACAAAAACAAGGTAAGTTGAATTTGCAGCAGTTTTTAAATTGGTATGGAAATCATTATCACGTTTTATAGGCTGTGAATGCAGACCACAATGACATACTTTCCAGCTCTGAAAAATCAAAATCTGTATTAAATCAAGTGTAAAAATGTTTTGGTATTTATCTCTGATATATCAGTGCTTCTGCAGCAAAGGAACAGTTTGCAGGCTCAGTGGTTTCGAAGAGAAACAAAGTTTTGTTCAGTTGCACTTATGGAGCATGAAGTTTTGAAGTCTGTTTCAAAATGGCTGTGGAGAAAAAAAAACAGCTTCTCAACTTTTCAAGACTACTTTTGTAAATGTTACTCGTGAGAAACAAGGCTTGTGATTATTAAGTGATCAGACAAGCTTGGTGCTTATTGCCCTACAAGTGCCATACTTATTCTATAGAGAGGTTTGTGAAGGTTACCTAGTTGCTGGTGCTTAATACCCCAGGTTACCCTATATAATACTTACTTTTGTCATACAAATACAGGGTTTTTTTTCAGCTTAAAGAATGTAAGCCAAAAAATCTCATAAACAAAATAAGACACGTGCGTTTGCAAAAGCGACGATTTTCTCGTTAAGAGTTGACATGCAAATAAAATCTATTAAGACCTTCCATAGTTTAACAATGTCAGAGGAATTCAATGAAACGTGTGCTTCCTTCTAGCAAGTAAACATTCTATAAAAAAGTATAAATTATTCGGTCGCAGCCGATGTAGGATTTTACGATTAATAACAGTTAGGTTTATATAATATTATCATATATTTTGAAAAATTGGGAAGATAAACTATTCAAAATAGATGTTTAACTTTAAAATGTATAAATGATGAAGTCATTTCAATGAATTAAAAACTCTGAAAAATTAATTATTGTTTAGAACATTTTGCTATTCAACTGATCATAGGTTATTTTAACGAGAAAATGAAGTAAAAAAAAATCAAAACATAATATCGTATTTATTTCCACTTTTTATTCGTGAATTCAAGTGTATACCAATAATTAAAAAAGGTAAATCTGATGTGCTTTTTAAGACTGGTTCGCTTTATATAACATTAAAATTTCGATTGATCAAAATATATTTTGTTCAGATTTCATAAAATGAAAGGTAACGTAGAAAAAAATATTTTCCCTAATATATTTTACGAGAAAAGCAGATCAAAGATAAATTAGTCCAATAATGAAGAAGTCTCGAAAATTTCGTTAAAATCTGATTATTACTTGATTTTTGCTAGATTTATTAAACACACGGGTGTCAGCACGTGAAAATTGGTTACTATATTGTTTTAAGGCGTGAATAAAGTACACACGTTTTTATTTTCTAATTGACGTTATTTTCGTACGCTGAAAAGTTTTTTTGTTTTTTTTAAATCACCTGCAGTTTATTTTATTATTATTCTTTTGAATGGTAAAAAAGTTATGGTGATAATATAAACATATATTAAAGTTACAAGTAAATTCTATGGTTAGCTTTGGGGGTCCCTATTGTCCAATAATAACAATAGTTAACAAAGCCCCTGGCGAGAAAGAAATATAGCGGGGGTGAATTTTCGCACTTAACCGCTTTCTGCAGAACACATTCTTAGCCGGCAGTGGCAAATCTCGAGCGTTATGCGCTATTCCTCATAATAACAAAGATATTCAAATAATACTTACTTTATTATAGTATCGGCTTTGAATGATCGTCTGTCAAAATTATATTCAAAATGGCGACCAGAAATCAGGTTCGCAGAAAACAACAATAACGCAAAATAAATAGAATGATTCTGTAAAAGTGCTGATCACTGCGATGATTATGGGTAAAATAATTATTAATTTATTAATCTTAAAATATTTTAATATTTTAATAAATAAAAAAAAGAATAATCGCAATTTGAGTTATCCAATTTTTCGTATTCATTTCCTCTCTAGTCATCATAAGAGACTATTAGTCATCATAAGAGACTATTAGTCATCATAAGAGACTATTACTTCTCTTAATCTATCTTCCATACGTGATATATGCAGAACAGTAGTAGTTGTACATTTTAATTTAAAAACAAAATGAACATTTTAAAATATCCATGGAATTCTAATCCACCATGACGTCACACACATCTCGTTCATGAATTATGTCCCTTACTTTTTTTTTTTTTTTAATATTTAAATTCTTAGCCTTCTATTATTAGTTTATTCTGACTTCAGCAATTCTAGACTGAGGTAATTTAATTTTTTGTTTCAATCCAGAGCGCCCCTTTTTAGGGAGCTGGATTTTCCTTACATTAAAAACCGACCTTGTATCTAAGTTTACCCTCGTGGAGAGGCAGAGAAATTGGTAAAATGTCAATAACATTCAGATTAAAAGTAGGTAAACGTGAAGTTTCCTGACCTGATAATTTTATCGGAAAGACGATAAGCAGTAGCTCAAAATTGTATATATTTTAAAAGATTATGACATGCTGAACGTATTGGAGTTAAAATGAATTAAATATTACGTATGAAATAGAAATAAGAAAAAAACAACAGTTTTTAAATTAGAATCTTAGCTGACCAGGACCTTAGTCGATATTAAAAATATGAATGGGAAACAGGTCAAACGAAAAGAAATATAGACTTTTAGTGAAACATTCTTGTTTTCTAAACATATAAAAATATTCTACTGTAAAACAAACAATATAAACAATACGTTTCACAACATAACTCGCTAAAAGACTTTACTTCTTTTCGTTTAACCTATTTTCGTCCCCCGTTTGTATGTCAAATACCGTCCAAGTTCAGCTATGGCAAAACAATATTGGAAATAAGCCGATATACAAGCATATTTACTATTATAAAAAGTGTTGGGAATCTTTTACTACAATTAACAGAACGAAAAAAGGGTGAAAAAACAAATGTGCTACAAATAAATGATAGCAAATGTGTTGGGATTAAATATCCCTGGGAGAAAGTTCAATTCTAGCACGTGAGAATGCAGTAACAATTATGTAGATAAGTGCAAAATAGAAACAAAGCAACAACTTTTGTGAGAAGGAACACAACAACAATCGTATATAAGTTTAAAACAGTTTTACTGGTGAGAAAAGATGAGGGCATATACATACAACAAATGATGAGTTCAATGTTCAGAAAGGAGGAACAATTTAATTTAATTTAGGTTTGCAAAAACGTGCTTCGCGAACTTATCTTGTGGGAATTCTAGTAACAGGTTGCATGTGCACCCACCTCTATTCTGGCTCCTGTCGAGATGTAGTCACTTCAGTCCAAGATGGTTGGTAACTGGAAGGAGTGGGGGCTCTCTGCGACTGCTGTCGAGGGCTTTGTCTCAGAAGTATCCAGCCGCAGTCTGTAGCAGTTACCTCCTCCTTTCAAAACATAACTGCACCGGTTGGCCGTTAGGTGTCGCTTTTTCACCAACAGGTGGCGCTGGAAAGCGACACCAGAGTTATCTGCCCTTCGGACTATAAAACCAGGTGCAAACGGAAATTCTCTCTCTTCTCTTCTGGTCGATTGGCCTCGGCAGAACGACGCTAATACACTAGCGCTTCGTCTCACGCTTTTCTCTTGAACTGGTCTCGGCATAACAATTACCTACACACGTTTCTTCCGTCAACACATGGTCAAACAACGGTAAGAGTTCTCAACTCATTTTCTTTGTGTAATTCAAACAAAAAAAAGAAAATACGAACTTATTTTCTCTGTTTCAACAACAAGCAAAAAAAGGAAGCCGACATCTTTTCTCTAACCACGTGGAAATGAAAATTTCAAACAAAAAAAAAAGAAAATATGAATTTATTTATTTTCTTTCTTTTCAACAACAAAGAAAAAGAAAGGAGAGGCCGCCATTCTTTCTCTACGTGGAAACTAACATTCAAACAAACTAAAACGAAAACAAAAAACGTCATTCCGTGTGTGAAACAAATTACGGGTCCATTTTTTTTTTCTTTTTACCTTCTACCCGTGTTGGAAATATATATATAAAAGAAAAGAAAACTACAAAACAGACAACACACGATGCCAGAAACGAACAACATCACCAAGCCCCAAGACTTAATACTGGTTGTAAAATGTCAGGCTCAGCAAGCACCAACATCATCCTTCAAGGGCTACCAACACTCTTCAACAACTGGACGTTCGTTGATAAACAGGAGGACACATCAACTTGAACAACCAAATTTTCCCGGACATTCATCAAGCACCAAACATTTCCGGACATCACTGACGACACTATGGAAGAAATCACACCAGTTCAAAATGAGTACAACTGCACAAGCACGACTAAATACTCATCAACTGGGGGACACATCAACTCGAACGACGCGCACCAACACCAGTACAGACCCACTTGTACCTGGACCTGCTAGCTCACTTGAAGACATTTGTGCATCTGACTTTGACCATCGTGTACCACCGATCTCAACAACCAGATGTTTGTTTATCAGTTCCACAACACGGACTAATTAACATGAACAACATCAACAACTGCACAGACCCACTTGTGCTTATTCATCAACAACTGCACAGACCCACTTGTGCTCATTCATCAACAACTGCACAGACCCACTTGTGCTTATTCATCAACAACTGCACAGACCCACTTGTTCTTATTCATCAACAACTGCACAGACCCACTTGTGCTCATTCATCAACATCTGCACAGACCCACTTGTGCTCATTCATCAACAAATGCATAGACCCACTTGTGCTCATTCATCAACCACCGCACAGACCCACTTGTGCTCACTCATCAACAACCGTGCAGACCCAAACACCAAACATTCCCGGACAACACTGACAATTCAACGTTCGTTCATCAGCTCCGCATCACGCAGACTAATCAACATGAACAACGCCACCAACAGATGCCAATTCGCTTGCACTCAAACTTGATGCAGACCCAATTGCATGCAAACAACACGCAGATCGACATGCATTACAAACACTCAATTCCGCAGACGCACTTGCGATCAATCATTCAATACAGATGCAGAAACAGAAATAAGTAGCGTGCACACTACTTTTTCTAATCTTCAACAGCAAAACAAACATACCCACAAAGAATGCTTCTTATCTACAACTTTACATATTGAATAATATTTTCAATATTTTTCAATCGGGGGGGAGTCCTTGTAGCAGTTACCTCCTCCTTTCAAAACATAACTGCACCGGTTGGCCGTTAGGTGTCGCTTTTTCACCAACAGGTGGCGCTGGAAAGCGACACCAGAGTTATCTGCCCTTCGAACTATAAAACCAGGTGCAAACGGAAATTCTCTCTCTTCTGGTCGATTGGCCTCGGCAGAACGACGCTAATACACTAGCGCTTCGTCTCACGCTTTTCTCTTGAACTGGTCTCGGCATAACAATTACCAACACACGTTTCTTCCGTCAACACGTGGTCAAACAACGGTAAGAGTTCTCAACTCATTTTCTTTGTGTACGGCTTTCAAAGACTTTCCTCGCGCCGGATTCATTTCTTTCTTATACCTTCTTAAAGAACTGTTTTTCCATCGACACACATGCATACATCACACACTTCATCATTCCACGTACACACACGTTCAATAAACGTTATTTGAACTACCTCATCTTGTTTATTAATTATTACTCTGTCTTTGCATGCAACATTGCTTGATTTACTGAACACGTTTATAATTGGGGGAACACGACCCTCGATCTTAACAAGTCCTACCAGGTTCAAAAGGTGGGTCAAAAAGAAGCCGGGACACAGCATGCAAGTGTTTTTATGGGCTGACTCACGTGACATTTAAGGGAGTAGGGGTTGGGATGTCTGACAGCCAATCCGTGAGACCTTTAAGGGACAAGGATGTAGCCAGTCAGTGAGGAGGACGTTACTCATCTACCTACCTGGATAATTTTATTTGTGTTTTAACTTATTTTAAAGGGTGGTTTTCTAGAAACACATAAATAAAAGTCAACAATCATGCGAAAATGTGATTTTCTATCAGTTTCTATCACTTTCTATCAGTACATTGTTTAGTTTTCGATTTTTTATCGATTTTCAGTCCTGGCCATGGAACGAGCCTCTATTTTTAATTTATTTTCGAGCAGTCAACACCAACTGTTTTGAAAAAAAAAAAACACCCTTTAAAACAAGTTAAAACACAAATAAAATTATCCAGGTAGGTAGATAAGTAACTTAACTTTTATTTGTTGCTTATTTGTTTTTTCGCCCTTTTTTCGTTCTGTTGATTGTAGTAAAAGATTCCCAAAGTATTTTTTCTTTCCTATTCCATGCGCAATACTAAATCTATTTGAACACAATACTGTCAGCATGTTATAATCTTAAAAAAAAAAACTATATAATTTTTGAGCTAATGCATATTGTATTTTCAATAAAATTATCAGGTGTAATGAATAAGTTGAATAAATAGCAATGAATGGGTATAAGAAGTCGTAGTAGGCTTGAAAAAGCTTTATTATACAAAGATCTACACAGGTATTGCATATCTATGTGAACAATGGCAGCGTACTAGAAAAGTAAACAAGGGAAAATTAAGTCACTCCCGGAAGAGCATAAAAGGAGTTGAGGTGTTTTTCTTTTCTTTTCCTCACTCAAGAAAGTTCAAGGTCGTATGCTTGTTCCATGGACTTACAGGGGTGCTTCTACAGATGAGGGTACATATGAAAAACGCAGATACACTGGTGAAAATCGCAGTTCCAATTAAATTAACCGGAAAACTCTTTGATATACTTATGTATCAAGCAAAAATAGCTATGTATACAAAAAACAAGCAAAACTATCAAGTAGAATTGCAATAAAAAATAAAAATCTGTTATATCGTTTTTTCTGGTTCCGCCATTTATTTGAGCGAAAACAAAACACGAAGTTTAGTGGGAGATTACTCAGTCTGTCATATTGACAATTAAAAAATCAATGGCAATTATCAAAATACAATAAAACTTTTTGGTGAGGATACTTATTTAAATCTGTTGCGTAAGTATATAATAATGTTCTTTATGGTATTGATACTTTAATACTCACGCGTCTTCTTAGAAGCACCCTTTCAGGTGGTTGTCTCTGCTTAAACTGAAAAAAAGAGAAAAGAAAAAAAAAATAGTGTCAAGCTGATAGTTTTCAGCTAAATACTGAGGATTTCGACGGATTCTAGTAGAGCGTTGGAGATTAAGCACATTAACACATGACGATTTCCTCTTGCAATCATCCGAGTGTGGGGGTTGTAAGAGTAGGAACTACATTGATGGCAGTGGAGTTGTCGAGAGTACTCGGCGGCAGAGGAAGAAGAGGAGAAGAGTTAAACTGGAGAGGATCATTTAGTATCTGTTGGTTCTCTGGCATATGATCAATTTCTGTAGCTGTGCTGCTCGTTCTATCACCCAATGGAGATATGTGGTATAGGGGCACTGTCACCCCTCGTCTATTATTGAAACACACATAAGCATGGTTGGGATTGACTTCAAGTACGTCAATGGACTCGTATTTTCTTCCGCGTATATGACACTTTAAGAGAACAGATTTAGCTTTCATAAACCATATAGGTATGTAATTTCCAGTTGCTGATTTCCTTTGGAAATTGAAGAGACGTTCATGGGGAGTAAAATTCGTAGAAGTGGAAAGCAATGAGCGAATGTAGAGGAGGGCTACATCTTGTACCCTTTCCGAATTAGACTGTACAGCCAAACTCACCGTTTGCAAGATAATACCATTGTCTGTTACCTTGTGGATTGAAGTCAGTCATTTAACTAGTAGCAACACCTCGAGAAGGTAGGAATTATTTTAGTTTGTCCGACATGAAAACCGTACCGAGATCAGAGTGTACAGCAGATGGATTTCCTAAAACAGAAAATTATTGAAATAGGTGTTTCCACACAGTTGCAGCTGAGACATCAGCACAATTGAAAGCAAAGGGGAAGCGAACGTATTCGTCGACCACTGTTAGTATGTAGTGGTTGCAGGAATTTGGCGGTAATGGTCCCTTTAAACCTACACTTATTTTTTCAAATAGTTTACTCGGTTGTATGAGAGTTTGAGGAGCCATTTTTAATCTAGGAACAAGCTTGGCAGGCCCTTAGAACCGCTCTTACATCTTCTACAGAGTACGGCAGATTCTTGCTCCAAGTGGCATAAATCTGTGTGCAAGGTGTGTAACTTGTCAGCAGAGCAAATTCGAAACAAGGAGTTCGCAGCAGCATTTTGTTTTCCCAAGTGATACGCAATGCTGTAGCTGAAACAGGCAACTTCTACCTTTCACCTTGTGATTTTTTCATTTTTTATTTTGATCTTGCTTTTAGGGTTGAACATAAAAGAGACAGCTTAAAATGCTTCCCAACAGTAAGTGTCACCATTTTTGGATTGCCTCTCCAATAACGTAAGCCTTCTTTTCAACCAAGGGGTGCTTTTGCTCAGCAGTCCTTGAGAAGAAAGCTACGGGTCGAGAGTCTTGGGTTAGAGAGCCATCTATAGCATGTTCCGAAGCATTAGCTTCAACCTCAAGAGGGGGAGAAAGGTCTATGGTTACCAGGGATGATTTTGCAATTTCCTTCTTCAGGTGCTTGAAGACATCTGCTTGTTCTTTAGTGAGGGGATGTAGTTTTTCCAATAAGTTTGAGATCCATCTAAAATAGTGAGAGAACATCCCGATTGCTCTTCGAAGAGAAGAAAGATCATGAGGTACTGGCAAGTCCATCAATCCTTTGAGTCTATCAGAATTAGGTTTTACCGAACCCTTCTTTATCGTATACTAAAGCAAGTCTACGGAAGTAAGCGAGTAGTGACACTTGCTTTTGCTCAGTGTCAGTGTGTACTTTGCCACAGCATTCAGTAACTCAGGTAGAATAAATTGAATGAGTATAAGAAACCTGATCATGCTTTGGTAAAAGCTTTATTCTATGGGTGCTAGTCTTAGCAGAGAGTGTTAAGACCAATATTATTCCATGAAAAATGCCAGTATGCTTAAATCATATGCCCAAATTCCAAAATTTGTACACTTTTATTGTCATTAAGGGTATGTGAGCACAACAGGGCTATGCATTTTACTGGTAGGAATTTTTCCTCAGCGCACCTCAAACACTTCATTCACTCATGCATAGAGATTTATACTGTAGTGATGTGATAATGAAATGGTTTGCTTGATATGCAGTCATACCCTTAATGACAATAAAAGTGTAAAAATTTGGGAATTTCCTTGCTTTTGTACATTTAGTGTATATGAATGTTCATCTTAACCCTATTAAGGGCATATGATTTCAGTATACTGGTATTTTTCATGGAATGTCACTACTTTTGTAAAGGCTATGCCTCAATACAATGCCTTCTCATGAGGTTTTTTGGAATTTTCTAGAAAACTAAGGTATATGGTAAATTGAAATTAAAATGCCATCAACTAGACTCTAGAACCTCTATCTCTGCCAAAAATCAGCTGAATTCATCAAATAGTTGATGATATACAGGGTGGCACATACGTACGTACGTACGTACGTACGTACGTACACACAGATCACATGATTTCACGATTGAACTTTCTGGATCTCTGGGTTCGCTTGACTAATGATGCTGAAATTCTACACACTTATCACATAAAAATTTTGTGCAAAGTTTTAACTAACTTGGTTTATTGGTTTTTGAGTTATGATTGTTCAAAGAAATGAGATTTCCAGCATAGGCCATTCGTGAAGTCTATTAAGGGATAGAGCGCTCTTGCACCTTCCTTGATTATTTGTAAATAACAAAAACCGGCGCATAAAAGGAAAAACAAAACCTTATTTTTTATAACAACGAAAAGGTTTATTGGTACTGATATCGAATATGTTCCAGTTTCAGGGAACTTTGTGTCGGCAGCGTTCAGGAATATTAAATAAACACCCGAGAGATGCCGAGGCGATTAGCCAATCAGCTGTCAGGTGGCAGACAACATGGAAGGAATGTGGCGTTCGATCACCAAACATGCAGATCGAGTGGAAACAACATATCGAAGTTATCGTCTGTCAACATTTGTCTTGGCATCTCTCAGGTGTTTACGTAGCATACCCGGATGCTGCCGACACGAAGTTCCCAGAAACTGGTATGTGTTCGATGTCAGCACTGGTTTATTCATTAACGTAACCTGGTATATGTCGAAGAAGGTTCGAACAGTGTCCGAGCGAAGAAATGAAGAGTTAGAAAGTTGTTTAGTTGCCGAAAGTCTACAACCAGTTTATCTTCGCGTGAATATAGTTTATGCTCAGAAATCTAGAGGAAGGCATCAGGAGAGAGGAAGGTGAGAGCCCTTCTTTGTTTCTTTCAGGAATCTTTCCGATGACCGTCAGTGATTCATTTAAGGGGCTGAAGTATTCCTTATTGGGACTGATTAAATAAATGCACTCTGAGAGCTGATTGGCTAGTGTGTGACCAGATCACTTAACAGGGACAGTTCTCCGAGAGAGAAACTAAGTCATTATTTATGACTGCTACAATTCTACCTAAATTGACACAAGGCTCGAGTCTCTGCATGAACAATGACCGCCTAATAGAAAAGTAAACACAGGAGAAGGAATTAACTTCAAAGTTAGATTGAAGAATTCTTTTTTATTTTCATCACATCAGGTAAAGAAATTTCACGTTTACAGAAACATATGTATAGAAAACACGAAATATGATGAATAATCATACTATTTTTAATAAAGAGTACGAAAAGTTAAAATCTAAATGTTTCCTGTATATGTTTTTTTTCCGATCTAGTGGTGTTTAAACATATCAGTTATCAACACTGATTGGCACAAAACAAGAACCTTTTTCTCAAGTGATTCTAAGCATGCACCTTGTGATATGACTGTGACCCCAGTAGTTTTAGTTTAGTTGTATACGTTATATATTACTAGTTGTTGGCTTTATAAATAAAGGAAATCATAATAAATAATCCCAGGTGCGAATTTAGACAAAAATAATTATGATAATATAGGGTTTGGAGTTCGGGTTTGAATTATTTTACTTTTAAATGTAGATATAATTTTCTTTTACATTTCACAAACTTTTTAATGTTTTCCATTTATGTATTATATTCAAGATTTTGATGAACTCATTGCGAGGTTTTCACCTATATTATTCCCATGTGGCATTTTTCATACTTTTTACTTCTGCTATTTTTACATGTGTTCATTTTACCTGTACCAATATTACCTAAATTCGAATCAAACGTAAAAGAAAATTCGTATAATTTGGATTATTCAGACTACTGTTTTCATCTTGAGTATTATTCTTACAACGTTTCGACCGCCGTAACCTCTGGCCTTCTTCAGACGTATCTTTTTGAACTTGAGAATATTTCTGTCGAACTCGGGAATCTGGACGGAATTTTGAATGGAACCCGTTATTTAATCCATGAGGGTAGCATGCACTTGTTCCATCAGCCATTCAGTAATTCGAATTTTTTGTATCGCTCGCACCGAGGATTGAACGTTCAACCTTCAGAACTTATTTTTAATTAGTATTATATCAACTGCACGACGGGTCCGAGTTCGACAGAAATATTCCCGAGTTCGAAGAGATACACCTGAAGAAGGCCGGAGATTACAGCGGCCCAAAATTCAGAAACATTATAGTGTTTCTAGTAAAAGCAAATGTTTCATTTTTCACTTATTTAAACAATGTTTTTCTAATGAAGGTTATTAAGTATCGTTTATCAACATTTTACATTTACTGTTAAATAAACAGAATCTCAAATGAAACAGTGGAACAAATTAAGAACGTGTAACACGTTTTATGACGCTGTAAAGAGAAGACATCGCTTCTCATTGGAGTCAGTTTCATCACCTTCATCTTGTTGTGCTAGTGTCACAGATCTTCATGACTTTCTCACGTCCTGTTGCTCTATTCTCCAACACACAAGGTTGGTCTTTATAGGTACATTGTGAGTCATTTGATTGTTACTTGACGTGTGGTCTCCTCACTGAACTACATCCCTATTTTAGGATCCACAAAATCATTGCTGACGATAACCTGATTCTTCTATCTCTGATCAGGACTGAGATCCAAAGTAGTTGTCCATAGAGTTGCTCTTTCGTGGGGTGCTGTCTTCGAGAAATGTTAAGAGCAGTTTTTAACATTTTGTTTTTTCTCCAAGTTTTTTTTATAAAAGTCCATTTTATTTTTCTTAGGTTCTGTACATCTACGAAACAGCTGACTGTGGATGACTATGAGCATATATGTATAAAATTATTATCAATATATAAATATTATTATTCATAGACACAGATGTTTCACTTTTTAAAAATTTTGCTTTCAACAGTATGGAATTACATAACCACAACGCAGGTTGAACGATTCAAACCCCTAATGCACCTGTTATGAACGCTGGTCCTGTATCCATTAGGTCAATGCAGTTATTATGCTTTGAAATGCGAGTTAAACGCACCATGTATCTTTTTTTTATAATTTAAACACAAGTAATATGATTCTAAAGAGAGTTATATCTCCCAAGGGAGACAACCATGCAGCGTAACTAATTTAAGAATAATCATTATTTTCCATCAGTTTTCAGTGAAAAGTAGGTGGACTTCAAATTTACTATTTTGGATGTACTAATTTTAGCATTTTCTTCTACACACGTGTATGTTTTCTTTCTTCTGGCAAGTGCGTGTCTGTTTTCTTTCTTCTAGCCAGGTGCGTGTCTGTTTTCTTTCTTCTAGCCAGGTGTGTGTCTGTTTTCTTTCTTCCTGTACTAAGAATACTAGTGCTTATATAAGAGTAATAAATGGTGAATGTACAAAAATAGCATAAGTTTTTGTTGTGAATCATTGCAAATGAGTCATCATTTAGCAAGTACTAAATTCACCAATTCAATTATGAATGACCATGAGAAAAACATGGTTATTAAACAAAACATAAGGAAAATTCCATGTCAAATAATCCAGACCTGAAACCACCCCCTTCGGATTTTTATTTTATTTTATCTTCACCTAATAATAAAGAGAAATCTACAATATCAGTAGTTGACTAGTATAACCCTATTTTCTAAGCCAATGAAAATTAGACAACATCTCGTTTTTTGGAGCCGGGCGCCGCCCCAAATCCGATTATTGTAGTTTACAAACCTGCAGTTTTAAAGCGAGATATTCATAGATTGCTTTGACAACGTAACCATGTTAGTTTCTTGAGTCAATAATTCCAATAATTATACTTAAAACGGCTAAAAAAGAATAGAAAATCACTTCTTAGCCCATATTTATTTTGTGTGGACGTTTTAAAAAATGCTACACAGAATGGATTTTGAATAGAAAAAAAACATAACTGAGATAGTGTGAAAGAATCATTTTTTTTATTTAAAGAACAACATATGATGGAACTATTCAAAACATCTAAAGAAGTTGTTGGGATATTTCCCACACTTAAGAAAATTATGTGTGGCATGTTCCAGTTATTCAATTCACAGATGCTCAATTTAGTCCTGACAATATTCTAGTATTCACATCTTTTTTTCCATGGTATAAAGAGTTTCCCCTCAATCCAGTTATTCACTTCATTTTTTACCTATGTATTGAATCCGATTAAAACGGATTTATTGGGCATATCAAAGAAATTCCCTCCTCGTATGAAGTGAAGAATTATGTCAAAGGCCCACATATGTTGGTGTATCATCGGCTACAAAGATTTGTCACAAGCATTGTCAGTCAGTACTAAACCATGCTCAACAGACCACATGGCCATGTAATGGATTTCAGTCATGCCCTGAACAACAGCATGGTCTTAGAGAAGGCTGACATTTTTCAAGACAACAGCTTAACTACCGAAATGAATAGATGACTGTACTGAGAGCAGTTCGGGAGAGGCCTAGCCTGTCATACTTTTGAGATAAGAGGGTATTCCTGCTCTGCATTTGATCATGAGATCGGATTGCAACAGGAATAATTACTTGTACAACAGTGGAAGAGAACCCAGTTATGTTTTGTATGCTTGCAACAAACTCACAATTAAAAAAACAGGGTTTACGCCTTATTTGCGATATATGATTTAATTCAGGTACAAGCATTTACAAAAAGTTAAGAGGTCTTTGATATTAATATATAGACTTCAAAACGATAGTTTGGGAAGCTTTGTGATGTGTAGTGTTTCGTATAATCCAGTTGTTATTACCCCTATCTCACTATAGGGAAATGTTACACAACGTAAAAAGGTTGAAATTAAAACTCCAACCTACAAAAGGCACCTGTACTCTGGGCTTGAGTAGCTCTGTCGGACGATAAGCAATAAATTAACGCATTCATAAAGAGAGAAGGTACAACTTCAGAAGGTGCCCCCCCCCACAGAATAAGACTGACAATGTAAGGTCACCAACTTAAAACATAGCCAATACTAGTTGTCGAGGAAATATCCCCAACTGGTATGAACAACACAACTAAAGTTTACCTAGCTATCATTTACTTCCTGTTTTATTGACTAGACGGGTTACCCAGCATTTTCTGGTTATGAATAAATACCCCTGTGTACTCCTGTTCCCACCCCTGATCCTCTATATTATCGTTTGCATTTTTATTCTTTATTTCTATAATTTTCAATTAGTTCAAGTGAATTAACTATAAAATTATTTATAGAAATACTTGCCTTTATTTCTTGAATTTGTTGAATGAAAAATATTTTTTTCTAACTCCACTGTAACTAATTTGGTTCCTAGTAACCTCAAATGAATGAAGATTACATTATTATTTTATCATAACCTACTTGAGATCATACAGACTGATCAATATGTAAGATTTTTACATGGAGTTTCTGAGTTTTAGCGAATTTCAGCCTTTTATAATAATTGCCCTGAATTTGTTTTTGGAGCTGAACACCCGAGGAGTAAAATTCTTTTAGTTCTTAGCCAATTTTGCTCTGTTATTATTTCTAACCAGATTCAATATTAATGGCTGAAAATAGTAGAATAAATGACACCAACTAAACACATTAAAATATGATATTCAACAGAATGCACTGTATTTAAAAGAATAAAAAAATATATATAATTAAGGACATTTTCTAATAGTTTTGCTTGGTTGTCTATATATTATACATTAGAAAAACACACAACAAATTATGCCCCATTATATAGCAAGATTAAATATGTGTTTTCAAATGTCTGTTGAGTGGAAAGAAACACGTGTTACACAAGTTTATTTAACATCTCGAGTATGTATTTGTAGATGCCGGTTCAAATGAGATTTGACTGAAAATGAATAACCACACACTTTACACGAATATGGTTTTTCTCCAGTGTGGGTTCTTTTATGTACCAGTAAATTTGAGTTATGTGAAAAAGAAATACCACATATTTGACAAGAATAAGGTTTGTCTCCAGTATGTGTTCGTAGATGAATGAGTAAATTTGAGTTATTTGATAAAGACAAGCCACATACCTCACAAGAATATGGCTTCTCTCCAGTATGTTTTCGCAGATGCTGTATTAAAGATGACTTTTCTGAAAAGGAAGACCGACACACAGCACAGGAATAAGGTTTGTCTCCAGTGTGTGTTCGCAGATGATTAACTAATATTGACTTTGTTGAAAATGATGAGTCGCATAACTTACAAGAGTATGGCTTCTCTCCAGTATGTATCCTTTTATGTACTAACAAATGAGAGCTATTTGAAAAGGAAGAGCCACATATTTCACAAGAATAAGGTTTCTCTCGAGTATGTGTTCGCAGATGGGCAACTAATGTTGACCTCCTTGAAAAAGAAGAATCACAAAACTCACATGAATATGGCTTCTCTCCAGTGTGTATTCTCTTATGTAGTAACAAGTTTGAGTTTTGTGAAAAACATGAGCCACACATTTTACAAGAAAAAGGTTTCTCTCCAGTATGTGTTCGCACATGGTCAACTAATGTTGACTTCAATGTAAAAGAAGAGTTGCAAACATCACAAGAATATAGCTTCTTTCTAGAATGCATTCTTATATTGTAAACAAATGTTAAATGTAATAAAATCAGAGCACTATGTTATAAATTAAGTCCAACCAAACGGTTTTTATCTGTTAATAAGCTATTCTTGTCATATTGTGTTCCTTTATGAAACCAATAAAGACATATTCAGTAAAAAGTAGTTTCTAAATATCTGAAAATGTTTACTTATCCTGTCACAACGCTCTACATTTCCTGTTTTGTAAATAATAAATAAGGGTTTTTGTTTTTCTTTATATGAAAATTGTAGAAGTTACATGAATGAGATCTACTTTCTTTTGTATTTACATGCAATCTTTTATTTAGTGATTATTTTGTGGTTTGGTTGGCTAACACAGGCATGTTAAAACTTGCATATAAATACATTGTGCTATTCCAATACTTATGCACATACCCAGATTTTTAATCATTTCCTCCCAAACATTTGACACATGAATATAATTCAGTTTCTGTCGGGAAACCAATGTCGACAGACATAGCATTTTGCATGCTCACTTCTTATCATGTCTGATGAGAGGTGGGATTAAACCCAAGGCTAAGGACACCAGACCCGAGCTCAATTACATATCATACATGTCGGCTGAGCCAACTTATCTTGTTGTCTTACATTCTTGTTTTACTCTTTCTGGTACATGTTCGGTTTGAATAAACTTTAAAAGGAACTTGATTTAATTGTAGAGAAATGTAGTATTTTTATATAGAACTCTAGTGACTATTTTCTTCCAGCTCAGAGGAATACAGATGCTACTGCAAAATGGCAACCTCAAATCTATAGCAAGCATCTAATAACACCAACCAACTTTACAAATTGTTTGTTAAAATGTTAAAAGTTCTCATATTTGTAGAATGTTTACAGCATAGAAGAAATGAGTGTTAGAAGTGCATATGTCTTTATGTTTGTTTTCTCTTAGTGTGAATATGCGTGTGACAGAGTAATAAGCAGTGCAGCATTGTGTGTGTCTATTTGCTTTATTTTGCTTTCTTAGTGTGTGACTATGTGAGAACTTGTGTGAATGGGTTGAGTAGTCATTTGCCTGCCCTCGAAGAGGAGTGTGACCGATGTTATGCTTGCTAAGTGTTTTGTCTCTGGCCAACCAGACTCTGTGTTCTGTTTTTAGTTGTTGATTTTCAGTTTTTATTAGAAATTGTTATTTTACATCAGCTTATGAAAATCAGCGTTTAAAACAAGCCACAACCATTTTCATTTGTTGAAAATATTGAGGTCACACCTTTATGTGAAATTTTAAATTTATTTCGGAAACAGCAAGTGTCGCATAAAGCTATTGATTTGACTGTATCCCATTTCTGATTACTCTTTTATTCATTTCAAGCCAGATTAAGCAGATGAGTACATACACTACTCCAATATATGACAAGCATCTAATAACCCATACCACCTTTACAAAATAATCCAAATGTGTAAATTAGTTTTCTACACATCATTTTGTGCTTTCTACTTTTCTCCTTGTTTCAAGGATTTGTATTTCCTCTGTATATATGTGTTCAAATTTTATTCGAATATGCATTACGATTCAATAAATCGTTTGAAGCTGGAACATCTGTAAATAAAAAAGAAAAATTAATTAAATATTTTAATGTTCTTTACAATTAATAAATTGGAATCTGTATTTTAAATATATTTTTTAATTTAATAGTTTTAAATACTTTTTTGATTGAGGGGTATTGTTGCAGGATTACAGCATTGTTCTAGAGCAAGGATCGGTCTTACAATTATGAAAAGACACAGACAAAAACACGGCAATAGCAAAGAAGAAAAAACAAACTTGTGTTTTGAAGTAAAATATAATATTTCTAAGATTTTAATATGCAGTCGTTAAGACGATGTCATGATTATGTGAGTCGATATGAAAGATGATGTATCGTTACAGTAGGTGATGGTTACCCTGGCTAAAGTTTCCTTTGCTCTCTTCACTGGGAGCTGTTGCTTTTGGATTAGCTGCAGTAGAACCTTGGCTAGCTGAATTAACTGCATATGTCGATGATGATGGTCGACTTAAGCTACAGTTAGCTTCTAATTTTGAATTGCCTGGTCTAACTTCTGTTTCCTTTGTTCTAGCTCATTTGACTCGTTGGTTTAGGTGTTTTCATCAATTAGCTGTTTTGATACCTCATTATAATACATCTTCCTATTCCAGTAGTTTCTTACGAAAAACTAAAGGTTCATAGCACTCAATTACTGCTGACTGTTTTCCTCCTACCTATAAGCTTAGTCTTTTGAAAACTAAAGTCAATAGGCATTTCCTGTCTTTGTGATAATTATCTTTTATTGTTTTGAGCTACTTACAGGAAGTGGCTTCATGTCTTGTCTGGAGCGATTTTCATTAAAAAACCGAGCTGCTATAGTGGCTGTAACGATAGAGATTATAATGGCAGTCATTGTTGAACTGCTGTAGAAGGAGGCGGAAGCTGTTGCTGTTGAACGTTGTGATGGTGTTCAAGGATTAAATATCCGGTTTTGATGGATTGATGAACCATAAACAGGGTTGACACGATATTAAAACAGGAATCTGTAGTAATAACGAAGGTCCAAAGAAACGCAAATCACTCTGTCCGTAGATCACAACGTCCTCTGTCAACTTCCAAAGCAGATCTCACCGTTCGTCACACGTGCACTTACTTCGCACCGAATCGTTTTAAGACGGTAAGAGACCTGCTTTTATTATACTGAGGCACACTTAATTTGCATGCGTGCAACGTGACTTCACGAGACTCTGTGTGAACCATACGTAATGAAGGTTCATGGACGCCATGTTGAATTCTTTTCTTTCATCCGCAGCGCACAGGACAGACAAACACGAGAACGTTTCGCAGGTAAGCCCCCTTCATGTTCCCCACAGAATCATGAATAATTAAAAATCGAAAGATTATCTAAGTTCATTATATCATTTTCCATACAAAGTGTGTACATTTTTAAAGGAAATTACATGAATATACTGTATTTGTTACAATACGAACGTAAAGAACAATAAGAAAACACCATCACTGAACAAGTAAAATAAAATAGTAAACAACACTAACCATACAAAGTATATTATTTACTAACTTAGTATATAAGTTATCTGGTAGAATACCCAAAGTAGTAAAATTAAACAATAAATATAGCATTAGTTTGAGATTTTAATGTTTCTTTCTTTTGGGTGTATGGTACGATTTTAGTGCTCTCACCCACAATGATAACGATTACAAAACAAATAATGTGCCGACGTTACTCACTCTGTTTCCTCGAATACATACTCCATAATGATAAATTCAATAGGTTAGGATTTTATCAAGTACGTTCCTATTAGTGATGCTCACACACACACACACACCGACTGTTTTTAAAATGTATTACTTTATAAAAGCAAAGATTTGATGTAGAGTAATTCGTTTGTTTCTTTATTGCATTTTTTGTATTTAACTCATTTTAAGAGTTTTTTAATGAGTGGATGTGAGTTTTGGTGAGTGTACTTCCTAGATAGTATTGTTTAGAAAAAAAATTGTCCATATTACTCACTGGCTTGAAAAGAATAAATATGCTGAAATTCATAATGATCAGTTCATAATTTTCGTTATATATATATATATATATATATATAATCCAGGCAAGGTAAACACCCACAGGATAAGAATCCAAAGAATTTCAAGCGGGCTTACAAAAAGTGTTCAATATCAAATAGAGATTTTATATATATGATTATTTTTATTTATACATAAATGTACAAAATCTGTGACACTTGCATGTCGATGTTATCGATCAACAGCTATTATATACTGAGAACTAATCAGGAAGAGTTAAAATCCGATCTTTACATTAGGTTATATTTGGGAAGGATGAAATGGGGAAGAAAAGAAAAGAAAATTTAAAATTTGGAAAGTCACATGGTTAGATTTTAGACCTTTGAAAGTCAAATATAAAATGAAATAAAGTAAAATGAGATATAAGAGAGAATATGAAAATATAGAAATATAAATTTTAAATTTATTGAATATAGAGAAAAGGATGGAGAGAGGGAAGTGGGGGAGAGGGAAGGGAGAAAAAATTAAAAAAGTAGGGAAAGGGAAGAGGAAGTAAAAGAAAAACACACAGCTAATGTCTGAATTTTCTTGGTGGTATTTGAAGACGCGTCGATATGTTGTTGACGCCTTTTTCGTCTGGTTTCAATTAATGGTGGGATGTTAATACATTAGGCTATAATCTTGTCTGTTTTTTATTTATCTTCGTTTTTTTCTATCTTTTAATTCTAAGGTTTTCTTTTTCGATTTCATCATATTTTTATTAAGTAATTTGTTTTATTAATTTATTTAGGCCGAGTATAGCACACAATTTACCCAAGTATGGCAATTAAAGTTATGTGATAAAAATAATAATATTAATACTGATCATGATAATAATAATAATAATAATAATAATAATAATAATAATAATAATAATAATAATAATATTAATACTGATCATGATAATAATAATAATAATAATAATAATAATAATAATAATAATAGTGATGTAATAGTAGTGGTATTTAAAGTCATATTTAAGTGTGTAGGATAAAGGATGGAATAGCTAGTATTCGTTTTGATGGACATAACCATTTAAATGGGAAGTTAATCAAATAATCGATAATGATAACAATAATAATAATAATAATAATAATAATAATAATAATAATAATGAAAGGGAAGAAACCTTGGCACATATTGTAGCTGAGTGCCCAATGTTGGCACAACATCAGTATAAAAAATGGAGACATAACCGGGTCGTTCAGGTACTACACTGGAATATATGCAAACTTTACGAATTGGACCACAATGAAAAGTGGTATAAGTCAGAAGTGGTACAAGAGAATGACAATGTCAAACTTCTTTGGGACATGCACATACAAACTGATAAGACTCTTGAGCATTCTAAACCGACTTAGTCTTTCTGAAACAAAAACAAAAGACCTTGTTTAATCATTGATATAGCCTGCTCTTCGATACCAGATTGCAGGAGAAAGAACACGAAAAAAATGAATAAATATCAAGATCTAAAATGTGAATTAGTTAGACTATGGAAGTGTAAAGAAGTAAAGGTAATCCCCATTGTAATTGGAGCACTTGGAACCATAACGAAAAGCCACCATAAATGACTTAAACAAATTGATGAGACAATTTCTTTTCCAATTCTGAAAAAGGTTTGCCTATTAAGAACAGCAAAAGTGTTACGGTACAGCTTGAATATTTAAGGTCAAGGGAATTGACTTGATGTTCAAAAAAGAACCCCCCAAAAAACAAAACCCCAACTAAAAACATCCAAAAGTTGAGACTACTATGAATAATAATAATAATAATAATAATAATACTGCCTCAATATCTCAATTAATGAATCCCCCTTAGACTCTCCAAATGTTTTTTTCTTATCTACGCATACTTCCATTTTAAAACATATATGACTTATCTCTTTTGTGAACTTATGCTTTTGAACTCATTATTTTTTTTGTTTATCAGATAAAATTTCACTTACTCCATCACACTCTTAAAACTGTTTTCCTAAAAATGTTTTACTAAAACAGGCTCTCCACTAAAGATGTATGCTTAAAAGTTAAACCCTAAAATGGGATCTTTTAAATACTAAGTTGTTTTAGAATGATGTTTAAACACTGGCAAAACTCATTACAATCAGAATAAGTTACGTGACTAAAAAGGAATTTAGGTTATAGTAAAGATTGTATGCTCTTTTTGACTTCTGGTGTCTACTCCGCAGATGGGATGACAATGACAATCCAGGTATCTTCTGTGCTTATTAATGATTATCTTCCTCTAGGATAACGTAAAAGCCCTCTTTCCCCATGTAGAAAATGGTTTTCTAAATAATGCTATTATTAAGAAAGTCATTTATTTTAACATGTAAAGGGGTATTTTTTTATAACTATTCTGAATTTTCAATTAATAATCTGATAAAAATTCATTTGAGTATTTGTAATAAAAAAAGCATTTCAAAACGAAGACTATTTTTATGTAAACAACTATTGAAAAACTATTTTTTATAAAGAAAATATATTTTTATGAAATATTTTCTTTTTAAAAAATCTGATCGGGAAAAAGATCAATTCAGTTTATTATTTGATAATAAAAATCTGAAAATCTATTATTATAACATACTTTAATAAAAAATAAATAAATTCTGACAAACAAACGAATTCGTTAGAATATTTGATAAAGAAAAACCTTCTTACATTTTCAATTATAAGAAAAATATTTCTAAAAAGATATAAGGTTATGGTTAAAATTGTGTACTAATCATTAATCAGAAGGGACCATATCTGGCTTATCACCGTCATCCCGTCTGCAGAGCTGAAACTGGAAAGTAAAAAGAGCAGACAATCCTGACTATAACCAGAATTTACCAAGTATTAGATTTGAACAATTGTTCTCAGTGAGGTTAGGGTTAGGATTAGGGTTTGACCATTGTTGTCAGTGAGGGTTTTGGCTGAAATTCTCTTTATTTATCTCCTTCCCATTGCGGTAAGATGTGACACAAGGTTGGAAAGTGGAGATGGCCTAGAAAATGCCTGTGCATCCATGTTGGCATTCCCCTGTAAGATCGCCTTAGGCGATTAGCAATAAACTAACCCCTTCTCAAAGCACGAGAAGGTCAAGACTGAAAGGATGGACCTCCTAGACCTGCACAGACCATACCTCAGCCTGACAGAGCAGGACCAAAAGATGCTACAATGTCCCACCCTCTGTCGGACTGATCGCTTAGGACATATCCTTCATTGGTACTCACTGGTTACAAACAGGAAACAAAATTCAGAGAGATGTCTGCTGTGAGCATATCTTTCGAAACACTCAATAAAAATTATACCGACTAATTTTTGTAAAAATAAAATATCCAGTCCAAAATCTAGGCATAACAGCATAGAAGAAGAATGTGTTCTACAGAAAGCGGTGACGTGCAAAAATTAGTCGCCTATGTATTTTACACATCTGAAAATCTATGCCCACACATAAGAAATTGTTAAAAGTGATTTCTTCATTGGAAATTTTTATTTTTAATACAAATTTATTTATCATAATTGGAATGTTTTCTTTTTAACAAATACTAAAATGAAATAATTTTAACAAAGCCCCTCTCTCCCACATGTTTTGAATGGCTTTCTAAATAATAACGTTATCATTTAGAAAGCCATACTCAACATGTGGAGGGGGCTTTGTTGACTATTTATGTACTTTTACGAAAAAAGAAAATGTGTTTTTGTCCAAAAATAAGAATCGTTGACAAAGCCCCGTCGTTAACATAATATAGCGGTGACTGATTTACGCCCTTCACCGCTGAACACATTCTTATCCGGAAGTCGCAATTCTCGGGCGTTATACCATTATGCCAAAATCTAATGCTACTAATTACTAAAAGAATTACATTCATTTAAATGCAATAATATAAGTAAAGGCGTATTTTTTTTTTTTTTTTTGCAAATGATAAGTTCGAAGGTATAAACGGAATGAAGTATAAAATTGTGTATAGGCGATAAAAATGGTTTATGTTGTTTTTTAAAATATTAAATGAAGAACAATTTCGAGTTAACAAATCTATTTGGCTCTTGTATAGATCGGGTACACGGGCGAAATTTATTTTAGAAGAGTTCCAATGGTGAAAGACAACTCTCTTTTTTGAGTACATAATTTTATGCCGTAAATATAATACCGGCCGTATTCCACGACAACTTTGGGTATTTGGTGGCTATGCAAAGGACACTAAATTGTGTTTTTTAGTGACGGTCCCGTCCAGAGATGCCGCCACATTAATCCCAATAATAAAAAAATATCTGCGATAATTTAATATTTTAAACTATAAAATAAAATTTAAAAATCTGTTCATCCAAACAATAGGACTGTCCGTTTTGTTGGCTTTGAAATGAAAAAAATATACTGTTGATTTTCCCAAATTCTATTTTCTTCAATAAATGTTCTCTCAATATACTGTTGATTTTCTCAAATTGTTATTTCTTCGAAAAATGTTCTATTAACTGAATTTGCATGATATTTTCCATTTTCGGAGAAATTACGTACGAAAAACATAGAGTTATTGGCCCCTTACACCATTGGAACTTATTCTAAAATTAATTTCGCCCGTGTACCCGATCTAGCCATCTATTTAGTATTACGCATGTAACCTGACTAAAAGCACGTTTGAAATGCGTTCATATACTAAAATAATCGAGATTTTATAAAAAGGAACCGGAAGTAACGCATTTAGCTGATGTCGCCATGTTTTTTTTGTTTTTTTTTTCAAGACGGAAAAATATTAAAATGTCTTTATTTCCTATTGCTACGTAATACTAAATCGATTTTAACTACAAAACGTTCTTAATGTCATATTCCTAATATATATATATATATATATATATATATATATATATATATATATATATACATACATACATTATCGTCTATAAACTAAGTTATTCAGTTTTTAAGAAACTGTTTACACCTTCGAACTCATCATTAGCCGTGTTTTTAATTTTGTCTTTTCATTTCGTGCTGTGATCGTTGCTTTTCGGCAGTTCTCGTAACTCTTAGCTGAAAAATTATTGTTGGTCATGTTGGCAAACCAGAAGAGTAAGCCACTCAAAGTCAGCAGCAAACGGTGTTCTGTCAGATTTAGTTCCTGATATCAAACTTCATCCGCAATATTATAACTTCCAGCGAGAGTTTCAGTTTCACAAATGTATTAATTTATTAATTTGTTTATTAAAGTGTTAGGTAAAAGTACAGAATAGTTAACAAAGCCCAACCCCTTCCATGTTACTACTTATTTTTTTTTTAATAAATTATTTAAAATTAAAACATTAAACTAAGACATTTTATTATATTTTCCTTTATTATTAATCATTATGATTATCAAAATCATTATTAACATAGGGAGAAGGGGGTCTTTGTAAACTATTCTGTACTTTCACCTAACAATTTGATAAATAAAATAATAAATTAAAATTAGTACAAAACTTGGGACAAGAGTAAGCTACCAAAAACAGGAAGTCTTCAATATCAGGAACTGAATCTGACCAGCCACCGTTTGCTGCTTACTTTGAGCCGTCTACTCTTCTGGTTTGCTAAACAAATACATTATTTTCAAACTATGAAAAATTCAAGGAATGTTATACTTACATTTTTCACAAATGATGTATTCAAATTCAATTCGTTTTGGCACAACGAAAAAGCGATTGACTAAGGGAGATAATTCATATATAATGAATTATCTCCCTTAGTCAATCGCTCCCAGAAGAACTCCATTTTAATCATCTCAAAATTCAGCTAGAAACTTGAATTCAAATTTACAAATCATATGATTCTTCTCTTATTTTTTTTATAAACCGGATAAGGTAATGTATAGAAAATATGTAAGTATTCAACTTATTATTTAAGTTTCTTTGATTTTCGATTTTTAAAAGTTATGAGTTTGCGTACTTAGATTTACAGAAAGTAACAGCAATAAAACATTTACTTTGCCTTTTGGGCGCGGAGCAAAGTGCAGTATCTGTTCTGACACGACACTTCATCTTTTCTGTCCTCGGTCAATGAAGGAGAAATCCTTCTAGACTGTAATTTGGTTCGAATCCAGAGTGCCCGTTTTGAGAGTAGGTGGATTTTCCTCACATTAAAAAATCGATCTTGTAGCAGCTGTGCAACTACAGCTAATCTGTGCTTATTCTTTTTTTTTTAACTCGGTGCTGATGGATACAAGCATTAACTTTCTATCTGGCTTTCCCCATTATAAACCATCTCTCATACGAGCTGAGCACGTGATGAGAAATTATAAAAGGGTTAACACAGGATGAACTTCCTCTTTTCTTTCCCACGTACAGGGACTGGAAACAACTCTTCATGGCTCGGACTAACCACAAACTTCTCTCTTGGGACGCAACAGTTCGATTTCGACAAGTAGACATAAGATTCCAACATGACTACTTCTTCCGACACACATTGACTACTTAATGCAACGTGCAAACATACTTACATAGGTGGACGTTGCTTGACTTCCACACATGTGTACTGTATTGTAAAACATTCTTCTTATATGAACTCTTTCTCTTTTATTACAAATCAGGCATTCCTCATATATGAACTCTTTTCCTTTTCCCTACTAACGGGACATTTATTTAACTCCACGTGGATGTTCTAACCTTTCCTCTTTGTCCATATTTATGGACGCATTCAGTCACTAACAGCCTTCTTTTTCATTTCTCTTTTTGTACATGTTAACGAAGATGACCAATAAAGTTGTTTTAAATGTTAGAATGAGACTTTACCTTCCTATTCTACATATTGAAGTCGAACCCTGGGTCAAACGGCCTGGGAAGTTTTTATACTACAATCTTGTGTCTAGCGTTTTGTACAGGCCATAAAATCGGCTATCAAGAGAGTTGTCTGATCTAGGTAAAATTTTGCATGGGTAATGATTTATATTTATGGGTTATGTTGCAAAATACAGCTCTGAACTAATTGTGGTTTCTGATTTACAGGTGTTTGAATGGAGTCAGGTGTAAAATGGAGCCAGTTGAGGGTCGCACAGTGATCCGGTTTTTGTATTTGAAAAGACACACACCAAAGGAGACTTTTGATGAAATGAAATAAACTTATGGTGATGATGCCCCATCATATGCCCTTGTAAAACGCTGGCATTGTGAATTCAAACATGGCTGGAAGTCTGTGGAAACAACTCCCAGACATAGTCGTCTTTCTTCTGCCATTGATGAGGTATCAGTTCGTCAAGTTGAGGCTGCCATTTTGGAAGATCGACCCATTATTATTCGCCAAATAGCCCCAGAGGTCAAGATTAGTACAGGGTGTGTGCAAACTATCATTCATGACCATTTGCATATGCATAATGTGTCTACTAGATGGATTCCTAGGTTGCTCACACCTTTCTAGAAGCAAGAACGTGTTGAGTGCTCGAGGATGAATTTGGAGATGTGCAATGAAGATGAGTCAAAGTTTTTCAGAAGATTGATTACACAAGCTGAAACTTGGCTCCATAACTATGATCCAAAGACCAAAGCCCAGCCAATGTAGTGGAAGCATTTGGACTCACCACCTCCAAAGAAGGCAAGGGTGCAGCCATCTGCTGGCAAGGTCATGCTTACAGTCTTCTGGGACCAGGACAGAGTAGTGATGACAGATTTTCTGGCAAAAGGTACCACAATTACAGGAACATATTACGCTTCACTTTTGATGAAATTAAGAGAAGCTATAAAAATCAAGAGGTGGGGCAAAATCAGCAACGGTATCCTCCTCCTGCAGGACAATGCTCCGGTCCACAACTCGCATGTCGCCAGATCAGAAGCACAGGAGTGTCTATGAAATCCTCCCCCCATCCCCCTTACTCTCCTGACCTGGCACTATCTGACTTTCATCTCTTCCCAGCCATGAAGTTGTTTTTGAAAGGACAGCATTTTTCAGATGATGCAACCTTGATTTCTGAAGTTACGACATGGTTGGAGGACCAACCTAGGGTTTTCTACAAAAACAGTGTCCAGATCTGCATCAAACAATGGGAGAAATGTATAACTCTATGTAGAGAAAGACTAATAACCGTGCCAAGTTTCGTTAATCTACTATAATGGGAAATGGGTCAGGGCCATTACTTATTGAACGCCCCTCATACACTTGCCTAAATAAATAAAAAATAAAGAACATTTTAAAATAAACAAACATTCAATAAAACCCGTTCCCTGCATAATAAAACAACAAACAGCGCTCATTAAACACATACTTTTTCATGGTTAAATGGAAAAAAAAAGTACCGTAATATGGGGTGACTTTGGGCCAGACCCTAAACAATGTTTAAAAATATTATAATAGAAAATTTCAATCTGGGTTGTAGTTATAAATGTGTGACCTTGCTTCATAGTTTATGTCCATAGACATGTTCTTCTATTGAGTTATACATGTAGTTATAATTAAGTCAGCTTTCTTCATAGTTTATGTCCATAGATATGTTCTTCTATTGAGTTTTACATGTAGTTATTAATCAGTGAGCTTTCTTCATAGTTTATGTCCATGGATATGCTCTTCTATTGAGTTATACATGTAGTTATAAATAAGTGAGCTTTCTTCATAGTTTATGTCCATGGATATGCTCTTCTATTGAGTTATACATGTAGTTATAAATAAGTGAGCTTTCTTCATAGTTTATGTCCATAGACATGTTCTTCTATTGAGTTATACATGTAGTTATAATTAAGTCAGCTTTCTTCATAGTTTATGTCCATAGATATGTTCTTCTATTGAGTTTTACATGTAGTTATAAATAAGTCAGCTTTCTTTATAGTTTATGTCCATAGATATGTTCTTCTATTGAGTTATACATGTAGTTATAAATAAGTGAGCTTTCTTCATATTTTATGTCCATAGATATGTTCTTCTATTGAGTTATACATGTAGTTATAAATAAGGGAGCTTTCTTCATAGTTTATGTCTATAGATATGTTCTTCTATTGAGTTTTACATGTAGTTATAAATAAGTGAGCTTTCTTCATAGTTTATGTCTATAGATATGTTCTTCTATTGAGTTTTACATGTAGTTATACATAAGTGAGCGTTCTTCATAGTGTATGTCCATAGACATGTTCTTCTATTGAGTTATACATGTAGTTATAAATAAGTGAGCTTTCTTCATAGTTTATATCCATAGATATGTTCTTCTATTGAGTTATACATGTAGTTATAAATAAATGAGCTGTCTTCATAGTTTATGTTCTTCTATGGAGTTAAAGTAAAATAAAGGCTTAGTTACAAGTTTCTAGTGAAGTAAAGTTAAAATTAGTATATTCTGTCTGGTTATAGACACCCAATAGACGCATCAAGTGGCACTGATAAATTATTCGTCAATGACTCATGAATTCAGGATTACCAGATTGATGTAACCCAGGTATCCTCCAGCACACATATATATGCATAGTATTTAAATTAAATAATTTATATTAGCTCTTGTAGAACCTACATTCAGGCTATATTCATATATATATATTATATACCACCTTTTGGGTTGAGCTCTCTGGTAAGTTAAATTGCGAACTGCCACTGTAACGATGTTAATGAAACGATCGTACTAATTGTTCTTCTTATACAGTTTACATTAACGTTTCCTAACAGTTGGAAAGCTTTGAAACGTTTTTACAAGTTCTTTCGTTTTAACGAAAGCCTTTTAACTGCTAATCTTTTTTTGTGTCTTCTCTCTTTACTTTTGCGTTGGGAGAGTATAACCTATAACCCATCTGTATTTTTTTTCTCAACGTACGCGATTTTTGCGTTCCTGTTCACATACGTTATTGTCGCATATTTTACATTCTTTTACATTTGTAGGTGTGTGAATGTCTTTCTTAACTTCTTTTACATATGTTTGCATGTGCATTCAGTATCATGTGTGCCGTGGTAACTTTTAACAATGAAATTTACCAGTTAGATTTTTTTCGTTATTTCTGCTGATCTATTACAGTTCATTGATTAGTCGGCTCCTTGCTGCGCCATGGAATTCATCATCTGATCGTCTAGTATGTAGTATCTGTTTCCTGGGAATAAACTCTTTTATATGACAAAGTAAGACTAGAGACAGATTTTGAGACAAGTTCAGAGGTTTTATTTATACTTTTTTTGATAACGCTTGGGAGAAAGACTGTCGTTTCCTAGATTAATCTATCTGTTCTTCTAAGTTTCTGACTAAGCTTATTTATAACTTCTGACTGGGCGAAGGGAGAGAACTCATTGTCGTCTCATCAGACTTACCTTAGTTTCAGACTATTTTTAGATGTCTACCCGCTCCAAGGGTGCATAGCAAATTCACACCGACCCTCGTGTAAACAAGTGACATCATGTATCATCTGTTCGACACAACCAATCATTCATTCTTGCTTTGTTTTTAACCCCTGATCTTTGATCTCGGCTCAATCCTGTCTATACAGTTATTTTCTGGAGAACGATAAACTCACAAAAATCTATGCCAGTATAACTTGCACTCAATTTATCAATTTCACAGAATTTACAATTCATTCTAGTTGAAGTAAACCTTTTCACGAATATAGGATACCTCATGATGTAACACCACCAGCTTATAACACATTGCTCTTTGGAGTTTTCAGGCAATTGACAATGTACATCATTGAGATTCTGCTAATTCCAGAAGCTTCCAAGTGGTTAGAAGGTCTCTGGTATAAGGGCCGACTTTTGATCCCAGCTTGAGGCACTTTCTTGTCTAGCCAAACTGAAGAGATGTAATACATTGAAACATTCTGTCTGTGGATGACATACACACACACAAATATATATATATATATATATATATATATATATATAAAGTAGTTCTATTATCTTCAAGATTAAGAACTTTGGAAATTATTGTAGTTAGGTGAGTTCATGCTTAAGTTCTGCTTTTTATCTATATCTCTTTGGTGACAGTAGAGTAGATTTTAATATTGTTCGTTTGCGACTATTTTGAGATGTGAAGTTTTGCGAATTGTCTTCAAACTTAGAACTTTAGCTTTAATAAGCTTAAGTTCTAATTGTTTGCTGAATCTAAAAAATTGGTATAAGAAAAAAATGGTAGTTATTTTCTTCCAAATGAGACAGAAATTACATAAAAATTGGAAATATTTATTTGTCGACATAGTTATAGTGGCCTTCCAGATTTTGTACTCCCATTAGAAACGTCTTTTAATGAAAATACATTATGTAGAAGGCCACTAAAATTATGTCGGCAAGTAAATATTTCCAACTTTTATGTAATTACTGTCACTTTTTGAAGTAAACTACTGAAACATTCTTGGACGGTAATACTTTTACTACCATTTCATTCTCATTTTAATACAACCTAAAACAAACTGAACTATCAGTTCATTATTGCATAAATAAACAATGTTCCTTACATGATTATGATTTAAACAATAACAAAAATACAGACACAATACATATATAAAGTTAGGATAATAGTGAGCATTCAGAAAGTTAACCTTACAATAGTAAAAAGTTTTGTAATTTTTGATGTTTTTAGTTATTTGCAAAACCATAATAGAGTATAAAATGTATAAATATATATATATATATGACTATATATATATATATATATACATATATTTATATTAAGAACATAAGCATGATATCGTTACCAAATGATACTATAATAAAAATAGCATTATTAAAATATTTACAATCATTTCAGGCTTAAGATTGTACAAAACTCAAAATAAAACGTTAACTAATTTTGTCAGTTAAGAGAACGAGTTACAAATTTCAAAATATGCTTTATTTACAAAATATATTCTTATTAGGTAATAGAGATACATTCTGTGAAAATTAAAAGAACTACAAACATCATTATATAAAGTTACTCTCTAGTGTGAATTCGCATATGTTTTTTCAGACTACACTTTACACTAAATGAAGAACCACATATATCACACAGATACGGTTTCTCTCCAGTGTGTGTTTTCATGTGTTGTTTTATGCCTGAATTGTCTAAAAAGGCTGACCCACAGATTTCACAAGAAAATGGCCTCTCGCCGGTGTGTGTTCGCATATGTATAACCAAAACGGATTTCCGTGAAAAAGAAGAACGACAGAGTTCACAAGAATATGGTTTCTCACCTGTGTGCATGCGTATATGTCCAATTAAATCGGATCTTTGTCTAAAAGCTGAACCACACATTTCACAAGTAAATGGCTTCTCTCCAGTGTGAATGCGTTTATGCTGTCTCAAACTTGATTTTATTGAAAACGAAAAACCACACACATCACAAGAATATGGCTTCTCCCCAGTGTGTGTTCGCATATGCACCACCAAAGCTGATTTATCAGAAAAGGAGGAACCGCACACATTACAAGAATATGGCTTTTCTCCAGTGTGTATTCGTCTATGGACAGTCAAATGTGGCTTATGTGAAAATGAAAATCCACAAACTTCACAAGA
Organism: Sepiola atlantica; assembly: GCA_963556195.1. Lineage (NCBI taxonomy): Eukaryota > Metazoa > Mollusca > Cephalopoda > Sepiida > Sepiolidae > Sepiola > Sepiola atlantica. The sequence continues at coordinate 109,717,073 of OY744525.1, forward strand.
ATAAGGTTTACTTCCAGTATGTGTATGCATGTGTGCCACTAGTTGTGATTTCCAAGAGAAGGTAGAGCTACACAGTGTGCAGGAATATGGTTTCTCTCCAGTGTGTATTCGCATATGACCCATTAAAGCTGATTTCTGCGTAAAGGCTAAGTTACACACATCACACAAATAAGGTTTTTCACCAGTATGAGTTCTCATATGTCGAGTTAAAGTTGACTTTCTTGCAAACAAAGATCCACATACGTCACAAGGATATGGCTTCTCCCCAGTGTGTACTCGTGCATGCTGAACTAAAGTTGACTTTTGAGAAAACGATGAACCACACACTTCACAGGTAAATGGTTTCTCTCCAGTGTGTATTCGCATATGGATCATCAAATGTGATTTCTCTGAAAAATAAGAACTACACACATTACATGAAAATGGCTTCTCCTTCTTAGTTTTTAAGTTTCTCTTTAAAACTAAGATTTTAGATGAGATAGATTTCTGAGTTTCTAAACAATCCTTTTCTTCTGTGTACTCTCCCATACTTTTCGTGTGTGAAGTAGTTATTATACATTTAGAGTAACCAACATTTAAGCTTGATTATCTGCAAAGACAGAATAAATGATATAATAATTAAAAAAAGCATTTTTCATTAAATAAAATTTTTCACAAAAAAGACTTTTAAATGAAACAATATATTCATAGTAAAGGGTTTATTGTGTCAAAATGGATGTAATTCTTTTATCGTATAAAATACCCCTTCAAATGATACAAATCTTTTAAGAGCTAGCATTGAAATTAAGTTAATATGACAATGAAGTTGTTTAACTTTACTGAAATTTTCTTTTATTGTATAAAATACCTCTTCGACTGATACAAAACTTTGTAACACCTAGCATCAAAATTAAGTTAATATCGCAATGAAGTTGTCTAAGTTTGCTAAAATCATACTTCAAGTCAAACTTAAATTCATATCTAAATTATTTAGAAATAACTTTACAACAGATATGTCAAAAAATAAAGACAACAAATATTTATCCATGAGATAAACACTAACTCAACACTTTTTAAACAAAAAATTAAAACAAAAAACACATACATTTTCTTAAAGATAAGAAAATCATATCCATTTCATTTTATTCATTCCTTTTGCATTAGTAGTCACCAAAATAAGACCAGTAGGTTACTTGATATAGACAGTTACAAATAATGAATTAGAATTGAATGGTATGGACTAAAACGCGCGTAAAATAATGATGCAGACATGTTGAGTAATAACGAATAAGACATCATGGGGAGGCTAAGGGTCTGACCCCGCAATAATGGAGAAAAGCCAAAGACTAGGTAGATTGTTAATTAGGCATAAAAGAACAACGGAAATCAGTTGGTGAACGAGCCTAGGTGTGTGAGGTCGACGAGTTCATTTCGGAGTGTGACGTCATAAAAAAAACAACTCGGTAACTATTAAAAGAGTCGGGTGCACGAGGCCAGAAGAAGGCACCTGAAGAGCAAAGGCAGAAATTAAAATGCCGGTTTTAAACGTAGTAAGAAGGAGCACTTACGTAGCAGAGATCGAGTTAGGAAGATATAGAGAAAAAACTTGTCGTGGGTCAGCCTCAAAGAGAGGTACTCCCACCACAGCCGAATTGCTGTAAACAACTAGTGTGGGGACCACAAGTCTTTCTTAGAGTCCGGGAGTAGACTGCTACAGAACATATTGTCGTGTTTCCCTCTAGGTGTCAAGGTAAATCACTCTGCCTGGTTTTCGTGAGAATAACCTACATTAGGTAGATTCGAAAATCAATCACCGCCAATGTAAAGAAAGAGGTTTCTTCTTAAAGACAAAGGAAAGAACAATATTGCCAAAGGACTTTTGCTAACAAAGAAATATATAATTATATATATGTGTATACCAAACTTACACCAGCTGGTGGTGAAAAATAAAGAAACAGAGTTTCTCGAGCATCGTTGTGTTTTGTTTGATGCTACCTGGTACCCTGAAGAAACGGGTATTGCAACAGATGTAGACGGTTACAAATGATGACTTAGAATTGAATGGTATGGAATTAAATGGAAAATGATATGCTGGATTATGAGAAAAGAATGGATATATATATATAGATCCGATAAATATACATTTTAACAGTACAGTTATAAGAGTAATGTTTTTCTTCAATTTGTATGCATGTCTTTTTTATGAGAACAAGTTGAAATATAAGCCCACATTAGACTTAGTTTATAAAGATTTTCTCCGGTATGCAATCAGCTATATATTTGTAAAGTAGAATTGGTTAAAAATGTAGATGCACAAACTTTGAAAAAAATATTATTTTCTGTTTTTGTTTTAGTTCTGTAAGGTTTCAGAGATCATTATCTCTAAAAAAGGGCCTATTTTCGGGGCTTAAATTTATAGTTTTTTCTCTTTTTCATTTTACTTCAGGTAAATTTTTGGCTCTTGTGCAGAATCCATACAGGAGCGATAGTTCCAATCGTGTAAGGGGCAGTAACTCTCTTTCTTTAAGTCATGCAAATTCAATTAATAGAACATTTTTCGAAGAAATAACAATTTGAGAAAAGCAACAGTGTATTGATAGAACAGTTATTGAACAAAATAGAATATAGTATATTTTTTCAATTTTTCTGGGTTTTTTTTCTTCTCTTAATTTTTTTTTTTTACTTTTTTCATTTCAAAACCAGCAAAACGAACAGTCCTATTGTTTGGATTAAAAGATTTTTGATTTTTTTTTATAGTTTAAAATATTAAATTATCGCAGACATTAACATTTGTGAAAATCAACAGTATATTGATAAAACATTTATTGAAGAAAATAGAATTTGGGAAAATCACCACTTTTTGTTGAGTACTTGTTAAATATAATAATTCACGCATATTCAAGGCATTAGGGTCGATTACGTCCATTTTCGTAGAAGCTAGAAATTATGTATTTAGAACAAAAGTTGTCCGCCTCTTCTTACACGATTGGAACTCTTCTAAAATAAACTTCGCTCGTGTATAAAATCTGTACAAGAGCCGACATTTTTAAATGAGATAGATATCTGGTTGTTTGTTAAAGTACTTTTCTACTTTTAAAATCTTTAGTAAGGAAAACAGTGAAGAATATTTTCCTTTCCCCAATAAACCACTTAATTATGTCGTGGTTTATTTTTATTGTGATCTTTATTTGGTTTTACTTGATTCCAAGACTAGAGTTCATCTTGTCTGGTGGACTATCCTACTAAGTGTTGTAACTTGTAGCATCACTAGGAGACTGTGCATCATTCCATATCTGAGTCAGTGTTGAGTTATACTGAATACTTTGAATACTATGTTATTTTAAATATGTTGTAAGGTTTTACTTGTAGAGTGAGGAATCCTCATGTAATGTATGTGCTGCCTAACTCTAAACTTGAAGGTCAAAATGATATAACTTTGAAAGCAGACATAAGAAATATATATTTTTAAATAAAATTTAAATGTAACATTAAGAATCAATAGAAATTGAGGGTGACATACTTTGTTGAAGTTACATGAATAAGTTCTGAAAAGATGGGATTCACAGATGGAGCTCATCTGAACAGTTCCAATGGATGTAAAAAATGAAAACGTGACATACTTGTTGAATGTATACTGTGGAGAAATGGCTGCAAAGTCAACAATAATTTATTACTAACAAGAAGATATAAATGACTTTAAACTTGATCAAGTCAAAACAGACATGGATTTAATACTCCATTTTTTACCTGATCTGACTCTTGTAAAAATAAATAAATGCACATGACAAATAACATAAAAGCATGATGTCAAATTATACGATATATTCATATACATCTATGGGTAGTGGTCATTCTAGACTTCGTAGTTGATCCCAAAGGAAAGAATATTTGAGTATTGTGTCCAGATCGAGTTTTGCTTGCAAAAGCGACTGGCATGTAAATCTGCAAGAAGGCTTCACCGAGTCCAGCAACAGAAGCATCCACTTGTATCATGATTGGTGCCTTTGGGTCAAAATACCTCAGTACGGCAGATCTTTGGATTTCTTCTTTGATGCTGTGAAATGCTGTTTGTTGCTGACATGATCAGACAAAATTATTGTCCTTGGATAACAGGCTTTGTAGTGGCTTAATCAGTATTGAGAGATGGGGTGAGAATTTGTTGAGGCAATAAACTAGTCCAAGGAAGCTGAATAGCTGTTTCTCATCCTTTAGGGGTTGCATCTGGACAATCGCCTCCAACTTTTTGGGATCTGGTTTTATACCATCTCTGGATATGATGTGGCCAAAGAATGGTATTTCTGATGTGTGTACCAGCAACTTGTCTGGGTTGAATTTGCAGTTCCTTTCCTAAGCTCTTTGAAGGAGCTGATGGACTGTTTTGTCATTGTCGCTACGATCTTCTTAAAAATTGTACATGATTGTGTCAGCAGAGATGGAGAGAACATTCTTAATGTCTCCAAAACATGGCTCGCTGGAATTCCTCCTGGGCGCTCTCTACTCCCATTGAAAATCTATTAAATGTATCTACCAAATGAGGTGAAAAATGTTGCCAATTCCTTTTATTTACGGTTTAGTTTCATTTGCTAGTAACTAGATTTGACATCCATCATTGTGAACCATTTTGCACTGTGTAGCCTTGAGACCACCTCTTCGAATGTGGGGGTCACAAAATGTGGTCGCTGTAGTGCCTTGTTCAGGTCTTTGGGGTCTAGACATAGCCTGACTGATCCATTTGCCTTTGTGACACAGACACATGAGTTGATCCATGAGGTTGGTTTGGTCACTGGAGTTATGATACCCTGATTTACCAGTAAATGAAGCTCAATTTTAAATTTGTCCCTTAAGGCCATACTTACTGGCACTATTGTTTAGTCTACATTTATCGGATATTCTCCAGACATCCAATGCTGTCAAATACATCTAAAAATTTGTGGAGAATCTGTACTAGTACTTTGAGGTTCCCTCTTGGGATAGGATTCCTTTCATGCTATGGCTTATTTTAGACTGGCATTCGTTTTAGTTCTTAAGTGGATCGTCTGTGTTAATTGCCAAATTGAGAGCTATTATTTCTGGAGGTTTGTAATCCAAGTAGAATCGTCCCCTTCGTTTTAACCACATGGAATGTTGCACTAGTGAATCTGTCCTGTTATTTCACTCCCAGAAGGCATGATCCCGCTTGCTCTATCACAGAGCCTCCAAATGCAAACAGTCTCACTGGTGTTTCTTGCGGTAATACCTGATCTAATTGCTGGAATACACTCACAAGCAGCAGGTTGCTCATAGCACATGTGTCAATTTTCGCTTTGATCTCTATCTGGACTATTTTGTTGCCTATTCTTAAGTTTATGTAGGCTTCTATTGCATCCAAGGGTACTTGGCTGTCATTTTGGGTGGCTGTGTGGATTTTACTGTCCTGATATTTATGGTTGGAATATCTTTCAGGCATTTGCCATCGTGAAATCCTGCTCTTTGCCTCTGCTTTTTTCTGCCGAGCGACAGATCTTGGCAAAGTGACCTGTCTTCCTGCATTTCAAGCAGGTCTTACCCTTGGCTGGGCATTCTCCTTTACAAAAACCACATGTGTGTATATACTCATGGGCACGATTTGATTGTACTACATGCGCACTGAGCTTCTCAGGTGGGGTCCGGATTGCCTCCATCTGTTTGATTGTTGCCTCTTCTGTTTCTGCTATATGTAAGGCTGTCGTTATTTATAAGCCCCTACCTTCTTTTAACAGCGACTTTTGGGTTGACTTGAGGTCTAGTCCAAATATAAATAAGACAACCAAGTTTGTCTCTTCGACTATTGGGTTGTATTCGCAATTTTTTTAATTGCCTCAGCCTCTTTAGGAACGCATGGGCTGGATCGTTCTCCACTTGGCGACTCTGTAAAAGTTGGTGATGAGACACCCTAAAAAATTGACTGAGGACAAACATAATTCTTGAAATGTTTCATGTAGTTATATACATTTTTACTTTCTGAAAAATGAAGTGGTCACTGTGTAAGAAATTGCGAAAACATGGGATTACCTGGCAAACGGTCTCGGTGCGCGCTTTGCAGGGCTGGACCGCCCAAAAAATGGCAAGATGGCGTCGGTGGCTTAATATTACCAGGTGATCACGTGAAATCTCGTGTTCTCTCGCGCACATGAGAGTCCAGTTTGAAATAAAAGCAGGTCGCTGGAGGCAAGATGGGTGAGGAAAAACGTAGTCAACGGAAGACGACGGCGACACTTTTAAAGAAGTAGAAGACGTGGAAGAAGAAAGCGGTGTGCACTAATCCAGAGTCCCTTGCAAGTGTTGTTCCGGCGTCTACTAAAAAGAGTTTCTTGGGCGTTTTCGACCGTCGTTGAGATTTTTCTGCTTCAAACACTGGCATCTAAACGTACGACAGGGAAAATAACATTTCCTGCAACAAGCTATTTCGGCTTTGTTATGGAGAAATTCGACATTAGATTAATTCCGGAATTCGACGGCTCTCCTGCTGGTCCATCGGTGGTCGAATGGCTGGAGAAGGCCGAGCGTGTTTGCCGGTTGTGCAAAATTAAAGACCCAGCTATGGTCATCCCATTGAGACTCACTAAGGGGGCTTACGCCGTGTACCAGCATCTCGGGGATGATGCGACCATGGAGCAGATTGCACAAGCGCTGTACGGGGCATTTGGTACAGATCCTTTTGTTGCCTGGAGGCAATTTCCGAACGCCGGCTTGGGCCGGGGGAGACAGTGGACGTTTACATGGTCGACTTGAAAAAGCTTGCTGCTCCCTTCGGCGGTGCGAGTGACCGCATATTGGCATGCGCCTTTTTGTCTGGACTTCCGGACGATGCAAGTCGACTGCTGCGGGCATCGTCAAGACTCACAGAGATTGGATTGGAGGAGTTGTTGGCGAGAGTACGAAACATCTTGAAGGACGATCGAGAACTGGTCTCTGCAGCGGTTGACACCCTGGACTCGCCAACAGAGGGCCTACGATGCTATACATGTGGTGGCCCCAACCACTTCTCCAGAGACTGCAGAAGCGGCACAAGGCGCACCCCAAATTATGGAGCACGAAAAGTAATACGGTATCACCAATGCAATAAGCCAGGCCACATAGCACGGAATTGCCCGGGAAACGGGCAAGGGGAGGACGCCGCAGCGCTAGCACCCTCCCCAAAGCGGCATTGAACAAAGCGCTTCCTGCAGTGACAGTTCAAGTTGATGGGTGTAAACGTTCAGCGCTGGTTGACACCGGCTGTACCCAAACCCTCCTTCGAAAGTAATGTTGCACCACATGGAAGAAACGAAAGATCCCCGTCCTAACTGTCGGCAAAGGCTCATTGGTGTGTTGTGGGGTCAGTGTTGTTCATATCAGCATTGACAATGGCCCCGCGGTGGCTGTGACAGTGTTGGTGGTCGATGGGGAGCTGCTCAGATATGACCTTCTCCTTGGAATGGACACTATCACACAGCTAGGCAGAATTACTATGAACAGCGCCGGTGATGTGAGATTCTCTCGACCAGACAAACAAATGTGTGCAGCAATCACTCTTGATGAACCCGATTTCCACGCAGAATACGACAAGGGCACAAACACTTGGACAGCGTCCTGGAAGTGGGCAGGCGACCAGCCACCAGTGTCTTTGCAGAATCGGCTGACAGAGTATCCCCCTCCTGCGTGGCTTAGGGGGCAGTACGAGGCAGAACTTCAAGTGTGGCTGGATAACGGCTGGTTAATTCCATACCCAGAGGATGAGCTCGGGCCCCAATGGGGGCTAATTCCCTTGATGGCTATCAGACAAGAGAACAAGCAGAAAGTTCGACCTGTTCTTGATTACCGGGAACTCAATGAACACGTTGACCCGTACACTGCGGGGGCTGACGTCTGTGCTCATAAACTGCGAGAGTGGCGGCGGCAGGGTGCGGAAGCGGCCATACTGGACTTGTGAAGAGCCTACCTACAAATACGTGTTGAGAAATCGCTGTGGCCGTTCCAGACGGTGGTAATCAAAGGAACTCACTATTGCTTGACCAGGCTGGGGTTCGGGCATCATGACGGCGATCATGAAGGCGATCCGGCGTCAGGATGAAGCTGTGCAACAGGCGACATCGTCTTATATAGACGACATTTTTGTCAATGAGAGCCTCCTGTCGTCCCAGGCGGTCAAAGAACACTTTGAGCACTTCGGGCTGTCGTGCAAGGAGCCGGAGTGGCTGCAGCGAAAGTGCTCGGGCTGAAAGTGAGCGGAAGTGCAGATGGCCTCCAAGGGGGAAGAGGTGGTGAAATCCCGGAAATCCCATCTACCATCACACATCGGAGCACGTTTTCCGTGTGTGGAAAACTGGTTGGTCACTTCCCTGTGTGTGGGTGGCTCCGAGTGGCTATGGCGGCTATAAAGCGACGGGCAACTTCTTTGTCAACAGGATGGGACGATGAGGTGCGTGATCCTGCCCTGCGAAGCATACTGGTGGAAGCTGTGGCCAGAGTGACCAATGATGACCCTGTACGGGGGAGCTGGTGCGTCGATGGGAGTGAGTTTACAGTTTGGGTGGATGCCAGCTCACTTGCCCTTGGCGTTGCTCTGGCGGTCGACTGAAGTATAATAGAAGATGCCTGCTGGCTCAGGCCAGAGAATGACGCTAAGCACATAAACCTTGCTGAACTCGATTCTACACTGAAAGGAGTCAATCTAGCGCTTCAGTGGCAGGCTAGAGTCCTCCACATTATCACGGATTCCACGTGTGTGCATCGGTGGATGACCGATGCCTTGAACAGAAAAACACGGCTGACAACGAAGGCATCGGCCGAAATGTTAATCCGGAGGCGGCTTGCTACCCTAACCGAAACCATCAAGGAATACAACTTGGTCATAGATGTGACACTGGTGCAGTCCTGTTTGAATCGAGCGGATCGTCTGACCAGAGTGCCACGCCGTTGGCTAGACCGGCCGAAAGAAGTCAACGAACCAGCACCTGTAAATTGCGCTGTGGTGGGACGTAGACTCAGCCCAGAGCGTATCGCTGATGTCCATTGCCAAAGCGGGCACCCCGGTGTAAACCGAACCCTTTACTTCGCCAGGTTGGTTGACCCCTCTGTGTCGCGGAGGCTGTGAAATCTGTTGTGAGAAGCTGCAACACCTGTCAATCGATCGACCCAGCACCTGTCCAGTGGAAGAAGGGCACACTCGGTGTGAAGTATAATTGGGATAGGATTGTGGCGATGGACATAACTCACTACAACGGGGGGCATTTCTTGACACTTATTGATTGCGGACCGTCCAGATTTGCATTGTGGCGGTCCCTTCGCTGGCAGGACACGGCTGCCATTGTCCATGAGTTGGAAAGTGTGTTCCTCGAGCGTGGCCCTCCTTCTGAAATATTGACCAACAATGGCCCCGCTTTTGTTAGTGCGCCGTTCAAACAGTTTGTAGATGGCTGGGGTGTCCGTCTGCGTTTTCGGTGTGCCCATGTGCCCAGTGGGAACGGAATTATTGAGCGCAACCATAGGACTGTCAAGACCAGCGTGGAAGGGGTGTACGGTGCCTGAAGCAGTCTATTGGTATAACGTCACCCCTAAGGACGATGTTTCACCCTCCACCGTGCCAGCCAACACGCTACATACGTACCATGTCAGGGCGAGAGGTTTGGAGAGCAGCTCACTGCCCGAACCAGAGCCACCACAGGAGAACATAAAAGAAGGAGATGTCGTTTGGGTTAAAAAACCCCAAGGCCAGTGCACAACTCGCTACGGAACCGGTCGTGTCACTGAAGTGATCAGCCCGCAGGCGGTGCGAGTTGATGGAGTACCCCGTCACATTAAAGACTTAAGATCGGTATTCCAAATGCTCCTGCTACTTGACGAGGATAGTGAATTTGAATCCGTGACCAGCGAACCATCATTCTGGTTCATGACGGCTTCATCGCACAGCGACACTGAGAGTGGTAACCTTGAATGTACTGACCCTCCTACTGCTGTTGAAAGGCCGGACAGTGATGCTGCGATGCGCAGCCTTAGGTTCGCCGACCTTCATGCCACGGAAGACAACACAGATGATGATGAAGCCCCAAATCCCCCTCTCCGAAGAAGCACTCGAAGAAAAAGGACACCGCCTCCCTGCTCTTTCTGTGATAATGAGATCAGGGGGGGGAGTGTGTAAGAAATTGCGAAAACATAGGATTACCTGGCAAACGGTCTCGGTGTGCGCTTTACAGGGCTGGACCGCCCAAAAAATGGCAAGATGTCGTTGGTGGCTTAATATTACCAGGTGATCACGTGAAATCTCGTGTTCTCTCGTGCACATGAGAGTCCGGTTTGAAATAAAAGCAGGTCTCTGGAGGCAAGATGGGTTAGGAAAAACGTAGTCAACGACGGCGACGCTTTTAAAGAAGAAGAAGATGTGGAAGAAGAAGACATGGAAGAAGAAGACGTGGAAGAAGAAGGCGGTGTGCACTAATTCAGAGTCCCTTGCGAGTGTTGTTCCGGTGTCTACTAAAAAGAGTTTCTTGGGCGTTTTCGACCGTCGTTGAGATTTTTCTGCTACAAACACTGGCATCTAAACGTACGACAGGGAAAATAACTGTTCCTGCAACAGTCACTAATTTCCTGCCCTTCCATGCCAGTACACAGAATGAGGCAATTTACTTTCACGTCGCTGCCCATGTCACAAAATGGTCCGCCAAAATATAATGTGGCCTGATGTTAAAAAAAAATGCCTATTTGTTTCACCATGTTGGGACTGGACCAGTCTATCCTTGGTGCCATTGTATTGGGGGTTTCAATAATGAGAAATTAACAAAACAGTAGAGTCAAATTTCTTTAACCTAGACGTATAGCTGTGAGCACGTGGATTTTCCCCCGGGACGAGTGTAATGTTACCTAAACCTGACAAATATCACTATAAAACATGATTGTCACTGAAAAACATTTTTCTATCCTTTCCTCACAGTTCTGACACCATGTGTTGCTGCCAGTCGAGGATGGCTTGGATTAAAAACAAGCAGAGACGGAGAGTAAACATACTTTATTTACATGGGACGCCCTTACAAGTTGAGACAGGAAGTGGGGACAGTCTAAAGGTAGATAATTACCGAAAGTTTCAAAGGTAAACAAACATCGCATGCGATGAGATACTGATAAAATAGATACCGTAAAAAATTGAATTTAACTTGAAAATCCTATCTAAAAAAAAAAGCCCGGTCTGTAAACTGGATACACACCAAATGTTACTGCGTTTGGTATAAGTCTTGTTTTTGATTTTACAATTTCTCGATTGTTAAGTACTCTACAAGTGAGTAAATACTTATTTTAAAATATGGGGAGGGGGGTAGCCCGATTTAAAAACAGAGATAAGAGAACACCCTCCCCCCCCCCCCACACAAAACTTAGAAAAGTCGATTTTATTTGCTTCCAAAACAACAGAGTAAATACTTATTTTAAAATAATAATCTAAAAATATAAAGGGTGATCTTAGCACGTATTTAAAACATAACGGGAGGGGATCCTGATTTCCCATTACTCAATTGTTCTTGCTTGGTGCCATTTTTTCGTATTTATTAACTTCTGCCATTTTTACCGGTGCCATTTTTATAGAGCACCCCCCTCAAAGAAATTTAAAACTAATGCTATATTTATCGCTTATACCCGCCCTAGTTCTCATTTCACGGTGGTGTTTCTGTATACCTAGTGGTGCAGTTGAACAAAAAGAAAATGGCCTGTTAATAAAATCAAATAAAGACTTTTCTGATAAGTTCTTAGTTTAGAAGCGAAAAAAAAGCGACGGTCTGTGAAATATTATTCAAATTCAGAATGAAATAATTTGAAAATAATTTTTTTAATTAACTATTATTTGTTGTTATTTAGTGAATAAATGAAAAAAAAAATTAAACATTTGGGCTCAATCAATAGGCCTATAGTAGGTAGAAGAGTTTAACAAAAAAATGTTTAGCGAGTGGAAGTGTCGCTCTGCTATTTAATGCCCGATTTCACAAAACAAAACAGTTACATTTGAATCGTTATAAATGCAATTTCGCACCTTATATTTGTTAATATATTACACCCTTTGCCAAAGTACGTCTACTATATTTTTGGTGCTGTGTTACATTAGGACCCGCGCTAACTTTGCCCCTGTTGTTAGGGTTAGCAATAGATTTAGGGTCAAAGTTAGGGCGGGTCCTAATATAATAAAGTACCTTATTTTTAATTACAAACTTCAATTAACATTTTTTAAACTTGAATAATAACATTTCTAATTTTGCTCTATTGTTTCATGTGGGATTCGTTTTAGTTTAACATTTAATAACATTTTAATAAACAAGACTTACCTTCAAATTGTTCACAATAAAAAAAAAAACAAGGCGATTTCAGGTTTAAAGTAGACACAAATACGATAATTTTCAGCAGCACAAACCTAAACACCGGTAACCGGTGTTAATCAAGAATTTATCCCTTGTTTTAAAATTGCCCGTTATTTACAGAACAAAGCCGTTAGTTCTCATGTGCGTGCCTCCCCATGAGAGCAAAGTTATACACAAGATCGGGTTTTAATGAAAAAAAAAGATCGAACTCTCCAATAAGGGGAACTCTGGATTGGGTAAAAAATGACAATTGCCTCACTCTAGAAGGATTCCTTCTTCACTTCACTTAAAGAGAACAGATGAAATGCAGTCTCTGCTGAAAAAGTAAACAGATACTACACTTTGCTCTTGTAAGTCGATTAAGAAGAATGCGTTAAAAATGAGAGTAATACTAAATTTTAAAAATGTCCAAGTTTTAGTAAAATATATATATATATATATATATATATATATATATATATATATATACTATTAATATTTTTTAAATATGAAAGTGTTTTTCACCTACAGACGACGTCGTTTCGGACTATCTTACCTCATCAGTGCAGAAGTGGCGGTCACAGGCGATCGCATGGACTTGAACACAGTTTGACAAACGCTCAAGACCACGTGGCAGCGAGAAATCGACACAGACAGTCATTGAAATTAAGGTACACTTACCCGGCAGGCGTTGGAAGTATATTGTTGTCTACAGTGTTCAACGCTTGAGCAGAACTTGCTTATCGCAGAAATAACAACAATGTTTTCAATTTCAAACAGGGCTCTACTTTCTAGGTTATAAAATCTTTAAAGGGGCATTTAACTATAGATATCTTTTTTAAAATACCTAAGTGTTTTAACCTACAAACGATGTCGTTTCGGGTTCTTTGACCCTTATTAATATATATATATATATATATATATATATATATATGTGTGTGTGTGTGTGTGTGTGTGTGTGTGTGTATGTATGTATGTATGTGTGTGTGTGCGTTTGTGTAACCGGCTAGGATTGTCTCTTCCCAGTCTGACGATTGAAGGTTTGGCATGAAACACTAGTGTATATGGGTTTATTTTTAAAATAATATTTATTTATTAATAATTATTAAACGCTCTCGCAAGATTGAGCACTTTAAGTTAACTGAAAACAAGCCTCCATTCTGTGTAATGCATAACTCTAGGCCACGCCTATTGAGTTCTCTCTCGTCTGTGTTTGATATTTAGATGTTAACTTACTTCCCATTTCTAGACACTGCACATTGGAGCAGTATTACGTGCCTCGGCTACTAAGTCAAACATCACTTTCGTATCAGGGTTCGAACCGTGTGACTGGCAGACATTGTCTCCTCCCATACTGACGATTGCAGGTTTGACATGAAACATTAGTGTATATGCATTTATTTTGAAAATAATATATATATATATATATATATATATATATATATATATATATACATATATATATATATATATATATATATATATATATATATATATATATATATATACAGGGCGTTACGGAGCCCTCCAAAAAAGAGCACGCTCCTTTTTGCTGGAGTGAAGAAGAGGCGGGCTCATTTTATATTCAGTGGGAGTGGAGCGGGAGCAACTCCATTTGGGACTCAAGAGCGGTGGTTTTATCGCTCCGTGCTCCTCGCTCCAAAATTATTTGATTTTTTTTTCTTTTAAACATTTGTTTTTTATTCAGCAATAAAAAGGAAAAGAAAAGAAAGTCTCTGAGTTATTTTTTAAAATTATATCTGGTAAATGTATATGAGATAGGGAGAGGGAGAGAGAGGGAGAGGGAGGGAGAGACAGAGAAAGAAGGAGAACATTTGAAGTTCTCAGATTTTTATATCTATGTGTTAAATTTTTGATTGGACACTTTTCTTGAGACAGAAGACAATTTGGGCAACAAATGTCGACAGTGAGTCTATAGATGTCTTTGAAGTTATTTTCTTATAGATTTGAACTTTTTTGTATTTATGACAAGGATGTTTATTGTAGATTGAATAGTTAAGCCATTGATTCTTTTAATTTGTGTTTTTAAATAAAGAATTTTAGGTTCAATTATACTATAGGGGCGGTTGGATTTTCTCGCCCATTTCGCTCGGTATTCACCCAAATGTTCGATTAAATCAATTTTTGGAGTGAAATGGTATATATTATCCTAACAAAAAATTCTAATTTACTTTTTAGCATATATCAAATTGAACTTTTATGCCACATTTTTACCCGTCGTCTTGTTGGCGACATTTTGTTATTCTTAAATTCACGACTAGTATGTTTTAACCTTTTCATGTTTGCTTTTAAATTCGTTAAATTGCGTTAAAACTTGCTTTAGTAAATAGAATGTTCAAAGTTGTTTTTTTTGTGAGTAATAAAATGTTAAAGCAGTAAAAAATATCTTTAGTCCAAGGAAAAAATATCTTTAATCCAAGGAAAAAACAATAAAAACCAACATGGCCGCCAGCGATGAAAACCTGGAATTAAAGTTTGATTCTCAACACTTTAAAAAGTAAATGAAAATTTTATTTCAGGACCAAAATATAATAAAGACCAACCATCAGTTTTATCCAAAATTTGGGCGAATACCAAGCGAAATGAGCGAAAGAAAACAGCGTCCCTATTCTACACCTAAACCGATGTTTAAACTTAATTAAATTAAAGAAAATATCTTACATTTTAATTTAAAAAAGCAAATAATTAGACTTTCTGACTAATTTGTTGTCTTTTTAGAACCAAAAGTAGATCAGATATCTTTCTTTATCTTAAAATATCTATCATCGAATATTCAAATTGTAAACAGTTTGTTTTTGTTAGAGATTTCAAATATAGACGTGTTCACCTTTTTTATTCACATTTTTAATTTTAATAAATGTTTTTGCCCAATTTAGGAAAACTGGCTTCAGTTAATTTTTCGGTGGAGGAAAATTTGACCCGATATTTTTTTCAACTCCCAAAGTATAGGCCAGATATTTTGTAGGAAATTTTAAGACATTAAATGGATTTCTGAATTGTTTATTGACAATTTATTGATATTTTTTGGCCAACTTATAAAAAATATTTTTTTTATTCAATCTTTAAAAAATAAACTTCATTGTTTTTTTTTTCGCCCGAAATTATACTATTGAAAAAAAATGGATAAATCGAATTGTTTGAAAGTACTTGCGTGTTTCTCTGTTGTAAATAATAATATGCATTATACAATATAGTTACATTCGTAAAACAAATAGATATCAAACAACAACACAACGATTAATGTTGCCCTGGCTGTCTCTCATCTCCCAGAGAAATGTTTTCTTTAAAAAGAAAATAATCACTAATAATGTTTAAAAGTAAAACTGTATTTACTTAAAACAAATCTAAATTCACTTCCAAAATAAATAGAAAAATATCAGGTCAAATTTTCCTTTCCTGAAAAAATAGGTTGTTAATGTAATGAAAATTAAAATTGTTCTAAAATACTTCAGGGATTTTTCTATTTCTATTTTATACCCCAGGAAACGAAAATTTACGTATAATCTTATACTTCGTCCGACATGTTCTCCTATAACTCTCAAAATATTAGCGAGATTTTGTCAAATATTATCTTACGGTCTTACACTTAAAGTGATATCCCAACCCATATTGACGAGATAGTTTGACGCCCACCCCTATCCTTCGACCACTCATTGGCAGAATAGAACGTTTATGAAAGAAGGTACATTTTCATTATGGAGCGCTGAAAAAGAGCCGCTCCTTTTTTATAGAAGTTGGAGCAGGAGCGCTTCCTTTTTGAAAATGGGGAGCGTGAGAGGAGTCAGCTCCAATTTTGGGCGTTGGAGCAAGAGTGGGAGCAGCTCCAAAAGTAGTGGAGCGCGTAAAGCCCTGTATATATATATATATATATATATATATATATAATATAAAATTATATTCTTAATATTTTGCCTACGTACAATGTTGTTTTAAGCTTACGGCTCTCCTCAGAACAGGCAAATAACAGTCACAGATGGTCACATATCGCAAACCCGGTTTAAAGAGACACCTTGAATTTGTTTGCATTCACTTAGTTCTATAGGCCACAGGAGATTGTGACGTGATAACGGAGAAATTAAGTTATATTTAACACTGGAAGCAGCGACTGTAAATATGGAGACATCCAATAGGAGGCGACAGCATAGCCGGGATCTTGCACTGGGACTTCATGTTAAGCTATATATATATATATATATATATATATATATATATATATATATATATATATATAATTATTTATAAATAATATTTTCAAATTAACACATATACACATGTCTTTCCTTCCAAACCTGCAAGCATCAGTATGGAAAGAGAGAATACCTGTTGGTCACATGGTTCCAACCCCAATACGAAAGTTATATGTTACTCAGTAGTCGGAATGCATACCAATGTGTCCACCAATTTCATTTCAACGGATCTGATTTCATAGTAATGGTGGACTACTACTCAAAATATCCGTTTGTTAGGAAATTAAGCAACTTCTCTAGCCAGGAGGTCATAGATCCGACTAGACAAATTTTTGGAGAACAAAGGATCCCAGAGAGTGTCATCAGTGATAATGGCCCACGTTTCAGCTTTGCTCTCTTCAAGCAGTTCGTTAAGGAATGGGATTTTGACATTCGTACATCATCACCCAGATACCCGCAATCGAATGGCCTGGCTGAGCGGTGTGTACAGGCAATCAAATCTGTGATGAAGAAAGCACCCTCAAGTGGGCATGACCTGGACATGGTATTATTATGCCTTTGAACAACTCCTCTGGATCATGCAGTTCCGTTCCCTGGTGAGCTACTGTACAACAAAAAGTTGGTAGGGAACCTCCCAGTCAGATGTGCCAACTACACTCCACAAAGAGAAGAAATTACAACTCACCTCTACCAAAGGCAAGTAGAACAAAAGAGATACTATGACCAGCACACCAGAGATCTTACCAATCTGCAGGTGAGACAGCATGTCCAAATACTGGAGAAGGATGCTGTCAAATGGTTCCCCGCAGTTGTCACACAAGCATGCCCGAAACCCATATCATACCTGGTGCAGAGCCCATCAGGAAAAGTAATCCGCAGGAATCGACAACATTTGAGGGAATACTCATCTCGGTCCTTCAGGTTTACCCACCTAACACCCCTCAGGGTTCCGTCGGAAGCCCCACACCCAGGGTTAAAGCAGCCCCCACATAAAGCCTTCCCATCAGACGATCGAACACACAAAAAAACACACAAACAACATTCTAACAACATCCCACACACAGCAACAGCACCTAATAAAAATCAAGAGAGAAAAATTCCTCCTAACCACACATCTCGATCTGGCCGCACCATCAGGCAACCTCAACGATTTAGGTAATGAACATTCACTAAAGGTGATTCAACAATTGTTTGGAAAAGAGGGATGTGATGTTATTGCCAGTAGCGCCCCCTTACTGGAACTCTCCGTTTAAGGAGGACTAATAAAGTGTATCCCCTCCCCCCGGCAGTTCAATAAAGGATGTCCTTCGAGGCACATTAAGAATACAACGTCGTGTGTTGGAGTTATCTTTCACCTAACATGGAGATACCATAACAACCACACTCTACTCTCGTCATTTGGGTAAAATGGACGTGCACATATCCGAAGCAATGGCTGTATCCTTAGAAAGTGACATTCAGTCTGTAATGGAATGGTGTCATAAATAGATGGTTAATGGTGACATTTAATGCTTCTAACACAAAGCTCATTTCCTTCAACAACTACAAGAAACATCTCCAACCACCGATTGCCATGGCAAATAAAACCTTACCTGATAGTCCAATGTTCAAACTCCTAGGCCTAACATTAAGAAGTAACATGAATTTAAATATATACTTTTTTTTTTAAATCAGCGGACTTAAGTAATCTTCCGTTTTGCCTCCCCATCATAGTGGACTTAAATTTATTGTCACTAAAGTTAATGTTTGACAAAAATATTTAAATAAATATGAGATTGTATAAAAAAAGCACACAGAAAATATCTTTTTCAAAACTGTCCTGCTTATCCCTGATTCTGGGGGTCGAGAGTATGAGCTTTCACTCACCACATTCTAGGGGCAACATAGGAAGTCCTATCGAGAGATTTCTCTGAAGACCGGTCTAGGAATAGGACAAATATTGCTACTCTCCATTCTAATGCACAATAATTTGGATCTTTCATCACGCTTGGAACATCTAGATGACCTGTTGGACGATTTCTGGGGAATGGGATATACACTAGCCGGAGACTTTTCGAGGGGCACCAACCAAATTAAGATTCAAGGTATTCTTGGACTGGATTTTATTCAATATTTAAGACCCCTTCAAATTGTGCCCTGCGCTCGGGGCCAGGCCTTTTCTAGTGCCAGCCGGGCTCATCCCCTTTGGAAGAGAAGATTATTTCCTCCCCGAAAAGAACCCGGTGTCCAGCAGGCAGTTAACAAGTATGGTCTTGTTTCCCCAAGAGAAGGAGACACGCATGACAGGAGGAATACTTCCTGTGGCTTTGGTCGAGGTAAGGAAAGATGTAAATCACAGTGAAAGGAATCTCCCAGTTCTGTGAGGATGGCAGCAGTTTTGACTAGGAATTCCCGTAAATCATTAGAGGGGTCATCGCGTTGGACTTTATAATCCAGGATATCTTGGAATATCTGCTGGATGACTTCCTCTTCATCCAAATACTCCAACTTAAGGATGTCTACTGCTGTTTGGTAGTTCAAGTCGCATACACTCAGGTGTTTGATGAGCAGAAGAGGTCTGCCAGTTACAGAACACTTGAGAAAATTTAGTCTTTCAGCGTCGTTCGCCATTCCTGCGATGCAATTCTCAAATCGAGAGAGAAAGCTATGAAAGCTCATAACGTCCTCTTCCATTTCACAACCACTAAAGGTAGGTGCTGTTATGTGTACCTGAGAAGAGTTCACTACAAAGGAAGAACGAGTCCTGTGAGGAAAGGAGTCAGATGGTCGAGAGTGTGGAGTCAGGCCAAATGCATTATCAGAGTCGGAGGGGGGATGAGTTATACGAAGTTGATGGAGAGAATCCAAAAACCCTGCATATTCCGAAGACCAACTCTCCATCTCTCCACGGGAGGAGGGGTCGTGAAGTCTGATATGGCTAATGTGAAAGTCAATCTCCACCAGATAGGTAATGATCTGTTACTCGAAGACCAAAAATGTAAGTGAAGAGGTCCTTCCAGCACGTAAACTTGCAAGTTTCGTCTGGATCATATTCTTGATAACTGAAATTTTGTTGCGTACTGTGTCGACATTTTCCGCCATTTCGCCTGAGAGGGTGAAAAATTTCTGTAACGGCAATTCTTTGAAAGAAAAACTGAAAAGGCAGTAAGCAGACAACAACCAAAAAAGGTCCAACCGACTTCAAACTGTTGCAGAATTATTTCGCAATGTGTCGAAAAAATCTTTCCACTGGTAGAAAGGGATGAATAGTAAAAGTGCAGTAATAATTAGTCACGGTTGTAGTCTTGCGAAATACTGCCGATTCGTGAGTTCCCACCGAAATCGGGGAGTCAAATAACAGTTGTAACTAATGACGGATAACCCTTGGGGGGAGGGGTAGCTGTAAGCTTGGTAATAAAATAAAGAGATAGTATTAGAACAGGTTAACAGAGGTGTGGCTAGAGCAAGTCCTAATATTAGATTGATTTACTCCTCTTTAGGCACAAGGCCAGTTTTTATCTTACTTCCACAAGTAAGATGTGACCCAAGGTCGGGTCGGGAAAGTGGGGTTTAACAATTGCCTTGGCAGCCCCGTCGCATTCCCCGGTAGGGGCGCCTCAGGCAGTAAGCAATAAACTTACTTACCAAAGAGGGGAGGCGAAGCCTGGAAGTGTAGACCTCCTAGAACTGCACAGGACAGACCCATAGAACGGCGTAAATCAAGCCCCGAAGGCCAAGACAATACCAGTCAATGTGGTGCAGTATCCAACGGAACAGATACTACACTTTGATCTTAGCCAAAAGGCCAAGAACAGCGAGGAAGATTTTATAACAATCGACTGCCTTCTCTACTCATATAAAAGGTTTGAAGTCATCAGGTTTCACCTTCCGGTCCACGTCCGCGTGAGTATCGTCACCTTTTTTTTTTTAGTTTATTTGTGTTTTAACTTATTTTAAAGAGTTAAAAAAAGAACAAAAAAAAAACTGGTGTCCACCTGTTCAGTTAGAACAGAAAATAAAAAGTTATACGGAATGTTAGTTTTTCATTTGTGGTAATTTAAAAGTTTAATAGGAGAACATAGCGTCTTCGTCAAAAAATAAACATTTTTCAATTATTTTTTCTGTTTTATATTAGAGTGGCCTCCTTTTGATTTTGAGATCACAAAATTTTAATTCGGCTTTTCCCGGCTGTTTACGCAAACTGCCGGAATATGGCGACGAAACGTCAGTTTCAGCATGGGTCGTAAACTGCACCAGTAAAACATTTTTTTCGGTACTGGTTTAGCTTTCGAGTAAGAAAAAAAAAAACGAAACTTTTTTTTACACTAACCCTAAACTAAACCTTACCCTAACCTACTTTTATTGCCTTTGGTGTAAGTTATTTGTTGACTATTTTATTTGTTTTTTTTAATTACCTTTTTTCTTTTAGAAATTCCTGACAATTTCCAATTTAAGATTTAATCTAGTTACACTTTAACTGGTCGTCTGCTTTATCACCTTCTGATTGGATAAGCGCTTCGGCATCTTCCCGCCGTTTACGTAAACAGTCGGATAAAAGCCGAACGAAACGTCAGTTTTGTCCGGTTCAAAAGCTGGGCCAGTACCATGCTTTTTTTTTTTCTTCTTTTCTTTTTTTTTTACTAAAACATGGATTAACTTTCAAAAAATATGGAGGGTGTGTGGGTAATTCCGAAACCCATTTTACTATAAATAATTTCGCTGACGGAAATAAGCATTAACCTTATTTAAATAACACATTTTTTTTTTATTAAACTTTTTTTTAAGCACTTTTATTACGGATTCTCTAGTAATAAAAACAATTTTAAACGCCATATATATTCCATTTTTTATTGTCTCCCTTGTATTCCGATCTTCAGAATTTAACGTCTTCTAAATTATTTGTTTATTCCAAAACTTACGCTAAAAGAACCCAACAAATTGTAAGTATTGAGAAGTTCTTTTGGTTTAATACAAGAAATCGGGCAAGTAATTTTTAAATCATTACAAAATAACGCCAAAGATGGAATATTGTTTTTGAATATGCGAATATCTTTAAATAAATTACGCCATTCGTATACAGGTTAACATCAAGGGAAACTTAAAAACACAGCAGCATTTCAAAACAACTATTTTTTTACAAAAAACGAAAAAATTAAACTAAATTTTAATTAACATTTTATTCAAGGCAAGCATATAGACCGACGCCCCCCCCCCCCTCAACATAATGCGAAAATGAATCTGTGTATAAAAATAGTTTTATGTTGTTGTTTTTAATAATATTTAATAAGGAACTATTTCGAGTAAGGATCCATTTATTATTACGCAAGTAATCGGAAGAAAACCACGTTTGGAATGTGTAAATATGCTACAAGAATGGAGTCTGAACGGCTACAAAATGGAATCTAACAGACCGGAAGAAATGCCTATGTAAAACACGGAGTGTAGTTAACTGAAACGAAAGAAAACAAGCACTTTCATCATGCCAGAAAGCAATTTTAATAATAACTTCGTTCCACTACTCATGGTTTACAATCCAGGGTTTTGAATGCCTGATGACGCCATTTTCTGTTTTTGACGAAAAAAGTATTAAAACGTCTTCTTTTTCCCTATTACTAAGTTACTGATACATTGTTTTTAACTCTAAAACGTTCATCATTTAATAATATTAAAACAAGAAAACAACATAAAATCATTTTTTCATCGCCGATACTAATTTTCTATCGCATTATGTTAGGGGAAGTCAATCTATATGCTTGACACATTCAATTACATTGTACGGAATTTTTGTCAACAAAAACATTTGACGTTTTTTTTTTGCAATTTCCAACAAAGAAGAAAAGGAGTGAAAAAAATAACAAATAACTGTTACCACAAGCAAGAAAAGTAACTTTTCTACCTACCTGCCTAATTTCTGTTGCGTTTTAAAATAATTGAAAACGCTTTTATTTACATGTCTTATCAAAGACATTTGAGTCTTGTAACCCTGCTGTATTCAAAATGGCTTCAAATGTTACCTGAAGTGAAACTTCGATGGCATAAAACAACTCAAAAATCGAAAATTAAACAACAAAGCAGCCAATTTGTCCAAACTTTAATTTTCCACCGTTCTGTATATTTTAATTAGCTGCATTTTTGTTTAATTTTCGATTTTTTTAGTTGTAACTTTTCTTGTTTGTAGTCACAGTTATTTGCACTATTTGTTTTTGTTTTTTTTCACCTGTTTTTTTTTTGTTGTTCTGTTGGAAATTGTTGACATTTGCGTAGAACAATGTTATTGCATAAGTTTGGCATTTTAATAGAATCATCCCGTCTCCAAACCGGGTCCAAACCGGTTATTTCTTACGTGTTTTGGTCGATACAAACGCAAATTATTAGGGTTACGTTAGGTGTTAGGGTTAGAGCCGAGAGTGATGCCATAGACTTTCCATAAGTCGTGTGAAAAAGGGGAAAACGTAACGTGAATTGTGCTTGATTTATTTAGCTCCTCTCCAGGAGGTTAGGCACAAGGCCAGTTTTATCTTACTTCCACAGGTAAGATGTGACCCAAGGTCGGGTCGGGAAAGTGGGGCTTGAATAGCCAACGCCCGAGAAGGTGAGCACTCTGGCAATTTAAAAATTGCTTGGGCAGCCCTGTTGGCATTCCCCAGTAGGGGCGCCTCAGGCAGTAAGCAATAAACTTACTTCTCCCCAAAGAGGGGAGGCAAAGCCTGGGAGGGTGGACCTCCTAGAACTGCACATGATAAACCCACAGACCGGCGTAAATCATGCTCCGAAGAGCAAGACAATACCAGTTTATGGTCGGAACAGATACTACACTTGATCAATGTCTTCTTTGCCACACTCTCAAATAAGGCTTATGTCACCCCAATGAAAATGGTCCGATTAAGAAGTTAGTGCAAGCCTACAGTATTATTTAACACTTGTCATCATGCCATTAAATATATTTTTCCGATTCTTGGCTTTGATTATTTGATCTATTATTCTCATCTTGGTTGTTATTTTCCCAACGTTTCAGCCGATGTAACTTTCGACCTTTTTCAGGTGCATCTTTTCAAATTTGGAAACGTTCCAGTCGAACTTGGGAATATTCATGTCGATTTTGGGAAATCTTTATGTTGAACCCCCCCCCCCCCCCCACACACACAAATTATTGTATAGAAAGTTGAGCAAACCGGAATATTAACCGACCCAAGACAGGCAGTGATTGCCGAAAAATAGTCACCTGTCTATTTTAGGTAAAGAAATAATTAAATAAAGAAAATCAGGAAAACTTTTGTACTAATTTTTATTTAAACTAATTTTTATTTTAAATAATTTCTTTTACAAAAAGAAATCAAATAGGTGGTTTAATGTTTTGAGAAAAATATAATAAAATGTCTTTGTTTTAAATAATTTATTTTATAAAAATAAATAATACAATAGCTGGTTTGATTTATTGGTACTTCTGCAGTTGACGGACCGTGCTGTAATAATAATGTTATTATTTAGAAAGCTATTCTTAACATGTGAAGGGAAGTCTCTGTTAACTATTCTGTATCTTAACCTAACAATTTAATAAATAAATTAATAAATTTGGGAAACTGAAACTCCTGATAGAATATATCTCACAGAGGAAGTTTAATAACGGCGACTACATCTGAGCCAACACCGTTTGCTGCTGACTCACTTCTAAACTGAGTCGGTTAATATTCGGGTTTGCCGAAACTTTTTTTAAGATAATCGGTCGGAGTAACTTCCAACATAAACGTAAAGATGCTTCACTTCGACTGGATGATTCGCAGATATAGAAAGATGCACCTGAAGAAGGTTGCTTCTTGCATCACCTGAAACGTTGTCAATATAAAAACCAATATGAGAATAGTGGTTCAAATAGTAAAAATTATCAACCCTTACACAAAATATTCCGAAACAAAAAAACTGGCTTATTGGATTCTTTACGTTAGATTGTTTTATGGCCTGCCTTCACGCCATATACTCTTTTAGGTTATTCGTTTGTGGAGTCTAGTTAAGGCTGCTTATACTGTTAACCACACATGAAAGGCAATGGCTGAATCTTTAGAAAATAACCTTCAGCTTGTAGTGAAATAAGGCCAAAAATAGATGGTCACATTTAATAGCACAAAGACAAAGCTTCCCTTTTTCTTTTAAGATCTATAAGAAACCTTTCTAACCACCGATTCTAATGGCCGATAGAACCCTTTCCGAATTTCCAACATTTAAACTCCTCAGCCTGACATTCTCAGGCAACATAAATTGGAATATGTATGTAGAAGATGCTGCCAAGTCTCTTTACCGGTCTAGAGAAGTTCTTACATTTTCCAATATCCTGTATCTCAATAATCTACCATTTGCCTGTCACATCCTGGCTAATGGAGCAACCACTAACCTTTCCCTCTTGGACAGGATATAAAAATATTTCTAACCTAATAGGTGTAGCATCCCTGTGCTTGTTTTGCAAGTACTTCCACAATGTATACTTCGATGAATTTACTGCACCTGTACCCTCTCAACAAAAAATATCGAACTAGCAGCAAAATTCTATGCCTTCAGTGTAGAGATTCCTAGGTGCCGGAATATTTTCTAGTTTTATAGCTTCAATCAACAGATTGCTTGCTTTTGGAATTCCCTTTCTGCTCCTTGTTTCTACAAGCATATAAACATGCATAAATTTAAATGAAATATGAACAAACATGTTGTTGCTGAACTCCCCATCCAGACTTTCCCCTATAAATCTGGCCGCGATATTGCATTAGCACCTTTAGGATTCAGTGGTAATATGCCTTGTTTAGAGAAGAGAAACATTTTGAAAAAGTAGTTGAGTGTTTTCATTGTTACTTGCACACCATTCTGTTTATTAATTTCGCTAAGGCAGCTTCAGCTCCTACTACAAGACACGTCTGATCTGTGTTTCTTTCAGTAAGTAATTAGTGTTTCACTTGTTACTTTTTTTGATTTAAGTGGTTCGGTCAGCCACAGCATTGTAAAATGCACTATGGTTAATTTTTACATAATAACAGTATGAAAACATTAAAAAAACGCAATGAGCTTTTCATGGATAGCTCTGCTCTTGAGGAGAAATCGACTAAAAATTCTTTGTCTTTTTTTCTCATCAAATATTTATTGGAGATATATCAGATCTATTGCTCTTTCTTTTTCTCGTAAAGTCGGTTCTCACTAACGCTCCAAACATTTTCTCACACTTGAGGCTATTTTCTATCTCTTCATAGCTACTATCAGACCATGTATGGAGTACTGTTGTCATATTTGGGCTGGTGAATCTCTGTCTCATTTGGGGGTTCTTGATAAGATACAGAAATGTATCTGTAATTTGATTTGCTCCACCCTTTCTTCTTCTTTGCAACCTCTCTCACAGACGTAATGTTGCTAGTTTCAGTCTTTTCTATAAATACTATGAGGGCATGTGTTCTTCGGAATTGTGTGATCTATTCCCGGCTTCCTTTGTTCCAGTTCGTTTGACTTGTTGGTTTAGTGTCTCCATCTATTCACTTTTTTGATAGCTTATTGTAATGCAGCTTCCTATTCCAGTAGCTTTTTTCCAAGAACTGCAGGCTTGTGGAACTCTCTTCCTGTTGACTGTTTTCCTCCTACCTATAGCCTTAGTCTTTTCAAGACTAAAGCCTTTGTGATAATCGTATTTTGTTCTTGTTAACTCCTTACACCAAGTGGTTTCATGCCTTGCCTGGAACGACTTCCATATAACATTTTTTTTTCTTCATTTATTGCAGACAAAATAGTTTTTCTTTGAGGCAATCATGAGTCAGCAGATTGCACAGATTTCTGGATTGTATGGTAAGTGAGTTTGTTGTTTATAAAAATCTAACATTATATAGATGCAAAAGGCTCCCAGCTCTTATGTACTAGACTAGTGGACAATGTCCCAGTATTGACCGGAAAATTATATAATCCAAAAAAGTCCTGGTGTAAATCTAGACCTATCGAATAATTCGTTGTTCATGGTTATCCAATGCAAATGCAGATTCCACAATATTAATGTAGAACAGAAAAGTAACAAACAAACGATCTTGAAGTATGAAAGTTCCATAAGATTGTTGTGTAATTGGTTATAAGAACTAATATCAGGCCAGTCATCGTTTTGAAATTTACAAACCGAAATACATTATGATGGAATGTAATTTTTGTGAGTCACAATGTTACACGACTGATGGAGATGAGGTTGTGAATACAGACACTGTTTTTGCAAGTCATGAACTCAACCCAACCAAGTCCTATTCATTATCATCATCATCATAATCAGGTTAACATCTGTTTTACATGCTTGCATGTGTAGGAAGGCTTTAAGAAATTAACTTCCAAAGTGACATCTCTGACCAGCTCTGAATTTATCCATCTTTCCCTCATATAAATTTTATCACTTCCTCTCATGTTTTCCTTGGCCTTCCTCTATAGATTGAACCAACCATCTCACCAATTTTACAACAATTTTACATCTACTAACCTAAGAACTCTAATCCATTCTTTTCAACGTGACCATCAAAATCTATTCTTCTGCACTGTCCAGATTTAATCTACCTCTGAGGTCATCAGAACTAAGCCTGTCTTTAAGACTCACATTAGACACCCATCCAATCATTCTCATACCATGTATCTCCATGCAATGCATGTCCTTTCACTTTCATACATCATCACACTTTGTACACATGCCTGATAGACTCTTCTCTTAGTCGACAGTGGTAACACTCTGCTGGTTAGTAATTGCAGAAGTTCCCAAAACTTACTCAATCCACTCCTAACTCTTGCAATCACACTAGCATCTGCTCCACCCTGTGCTCCAATAGTATCTATTAGTATATATATATATATATATATATATATATATACATATTGGAAATGAAAAAGGAAAAACCAAGAGATATTTTTCATATATTCATAAACGTTTCGTCTTTATTGTAAGACTTACTCAGGATGATAATTTTAAGAAAAAATGTCATGCAAGTACATCAAAATATTGGGTTGACATGATGGGTTGCTAAGGAAAAGTAGTAGCTGTGGCTAGTAAGAGTGCTGGATGAGGATCCGGGCTGCGAGAAGTCAGTCAGTAGCAAAGAGTGAAATGAATATGGAAAGCTTTGAGTGGGTACATTAAGGCAGTAATGAAAAAGGGGAGGGTGAGAGTGTTTGTGAATTTGTCTTAGGGTGGCAGAGAGGGGAGAGGGTACTGAGGTTTTTGTCGTGGTGAAGTGTGGCATGGATTTTGAGGGGCTGGGGAAAGAGAAGGAAGGGGGAACTCTGTATATATATATACATACATATATATATACACATATATATAAATATATATATACATACATATATATACACATATATATAAATATATACATACATATATATACACATATATATAAATATATATATATACATACATATATATACACATATATATAAATATATATATATACATACATATATATATACACACATATATATATATATATACATATATATACATACATATTTATATACACATATATATAAATATATATACATACATATATATATATACACATATATATAAATATATATACATACATATAAATATATATACATATATATATACACATGTATATAAATATATTTGCATACATATATGTATAGACACATATATATATAAATATATATACATACATATATAAATATATATACATACATATATAAATATATATACATACATATATATATATATATACATACATATATAAATATATATACATACATATATATATATACACATACATACATATATAAATATATATACATACATATATATATATACACATATATACATATATATATATATATATACACACATATATATATATATACACATATATATATATACACACATATACATATATATAACTATTTTTTAATGTCGCTAAAAGTCTTCTTATATGGTCTAATCGGATCATCTTTTCCTTCTCCCATGTGTGTGCCTTCAAAATAAAATTGATTCCAAATCTTTACTTTTTTGAAGACGTTCGTTAATACGAACGAAACCGGTCAAATCTCTTGTTTTGTTTTTCTCCTTCATTTTAACCTGTTTTCTGTTTGTCTTTTTTCACACACACACACACATATGTATATATATATATATATATATATATATATATATATATATCAAATAATAACACAAAGTCAACTGATATTTCGGTTATGTAACCGATCACGATCTGTGGTAGAAAACTGCTTCATAAAAATGAATATCTTTTTATACAGAAAAATATTGAATAAATATTGTCAACAGGAGCTTCGTTTATTTCGTTCCCTGTCTTCCTACATTGTTTCACTTGTTCTGTTCCTTCATCAGCTTGTGATTGTCTGCCATCCTTAGCCCTTCATTCCCGTGGCTTTGGTCTTTGTAACTTTCTTTTTCTGTCTGTAATAATTTGTCCCATAGCACCAAACCAGAATTTGTTACAATTTTGCTTACTGAGGCGTGTATAACCTTATAGACCCATTATCATCAGAACCCAGGTTCTCGATCATCTGTAGACAAAATCGCTTAGACACTAATGTTAGTTTATAAGAATATTTATTATTGTGTAGATAAGGTGGATCATTCATAAACCCAGAGTGATGGATATACAAAGAGTTTCACATTTGGACTGACACATTAGAGAAAGAGAGATAGATAGACAGACAGAGAGGTTGAGAGATAGCTTGTGTAACATTTCACCTAGCTACATTGTACGCCTCTCCCCCAATTATGGATGGCACCTTTAATTCGTCAGCTCTGCTTGCTTGTCATAGTCAAAAGAGAAAGAATTATTTCTCCCCAGAAGTCACATGCTTTTGTAGACTTTAGTTCTCGTGTCATTGCTGATCACTAGGTGTCCCTCAATCTTCTCCATTCAACTTAAAGCCGTTTCATAATAAATAATTCTTTAATTTGTTGACATTGCATCATTTTGTTTACTGATGCTAAAATACATTTAAGAGGAGGGGTTAAGTTTAAAGATTATAGTTATAACTTCTCATCTTATATAAACAACAACTTAACACACATCTTATTATCTTGTACATTCCAAATGTAAAGTCTATAAACATTAATATGTTCTTTTTTATAAGTTATTATAATGGAGCTAACAGTAAGTTGTGAAGATAACATCAAAGGTGCAGAAAACAGGAAATATTTAAGATACAGAAAGTTAGTTGAATATTGCGAAGACAATGGATGGGAGGTGGAATATTACCATAATTGGAATGGAAGCAAGAGGTTATATGGAAAAAAAATCTTTCTGTACCTAGTCAAACATTTAAAGAATTTAAAGAAAAAAACAAGTAATAAAAATGACAACAGAAATATGGACAGCAGTGGAAAAGGTCTCACTTTGGTTGTGGCTGTAAATGGATGATCCTAGCTTGAATAAAAGAGAAATTTGATGTCCATTATGAAACCCATGAAAAACGGCAACATAAGATCGGACAACAAAATATATGCAATGAATCAAATATTGGCAACTCCAGCGTGCGGGGTGGGGGGCATACTTGTGTTATCAGTCGAGGATAAAACGTTGATATCCAAAATAGAGATGCTGGCTATGAAGCATTACATACTTCTTTCTTTTTCTTTGAACTTTTTGAACTACAGTTCTCATTCTGGATGTTATTATCACAAAGTTGTAACCTCTGATCTTCTTCAGATTCATCTTGTCAAACTCGGGAATCAGTATGAAATTTCGAACTGAACACTTTATTTAATCCACAGGGTAGATTATTCGTGTTCCATCTGCCATGACCAGGTAGAAGTCTTAAGTTTTTTTTAATTATATTCTTGCAATCAGCTCTATTTAGGATTGAACATTCAACTTCCCGAATACTGTAACTTTGAACTGATTATTACTTCTTAGCACTTTATCCATTGTGCTACAAGTCCATTTTTCTTTTCTGTTGAAATCCAACACACTTGAATACATTTTAATATGATTAAATTTAAAAATGTGTAATTCAAGAATAATATTGGAATGGCTAATCTAAGACTGTTCAACTTTATTTTTACTCTATAAATTTAATAGAGCAAAGAGAGATAAAAATGAGCATGGATAGAAATAGGTAGAGAGAGGTTTTAAAATGAAAATGTTAGACACACTTTTTTGCTGTCCATGACACTGGGCCATGCTGGTTAGCTATGCTAATTTAATATAAACAAAAACCTCAATATATGGGAAATTTGTTGTAAATTACAAATACCCAGTAAAGTCTATTAGAATTCATTTTCTTTTGAAATCCAAAATATAATTAAAATTAACAATTTGCAATTCAAAAGCAATACTGGAATGACAACTCTGATCATGTGTTCCACTAAAGTTTTTATAAATTAAATATGAGAAAATATTTTATGTTTAGCAGAAGTGTATTATCTACATCATAATAATAAGAATTTGGTTACTGCATGAGATATATAACGTTAAGTTTGTATCACTAATTTTGCAGAAGGAAAACTCAGAAATAACACCAGTCTTTCTCTGCTTACCCCGCTATTGGTTCCACTCGTACTGGACTTAAGCAATGCCGGTTCAGAAAAGGTGAAGTTGGAGATTGTGTAACACTTGCTCCACTATGGATTCACCATGCAGACAGCTTTACAGTGTGTATGTATTATCTATTGTGATAGAAAATAGTTCGTTTAAATTTATAGTCATCCATTTTTTTTCTCGAAAACATTTGAGGCTGTTTTTCAAGCGTTTTTTTTATAACTAAAACTATAACGAGAAAAACGAACAGAAATCATGGCATTGTACGTGTAGCATCTGTTATCTACAATGTTGCTCCTTTGTGACCCAGAGAAAAACGAGCAGTATTTCTCACGATCCTAGCCATAGCTAGACTAGTAGTGTAGACTTCATGCTTAGAAATAGGAGTGGGAGTGGATCTTTTACTGATTACAATCTCTAATTTTGTACTTTAAGCATCTGCTTAAAGTCAAAATTAGATGTTTTAGGAGGAGATTACACTCTTCATTATTTAGAAGTAGGTGGATACACACTGCTAGTTTATGTGCATTTGGACGAAATAAGTTTAATTTTGTGTTCCCTGCCTACATTCCAACCGAATAAAGAACAACTTTTTTCGAAACGATTTTAAACGCTGGCGTTTTGAAAATAGAAATTCTAATAACAAATTTTTTTTCCTAGCATGTAAGGGATTATTTTGTCTAAATCTATTTTCTTAAAATTATTTTATATTCACAGATTATAAAGCTGGAACAACGAATATAAATCAGTTGCTGAATTTGAATGGAATGTTCTTTAAAAGAATATTGGAACCGTTTTAGATGTAAGTAACCTGAACCTGGAATGTTCCAAAAGAGTGAAACTCTATAGATCCTCTTTTTCATTAAATGAAAACATTTTGGAAAAAAACACAATCTAATGCATTTGATTAAACTTATAATTATTTCAACATCATGCAGCACACACTTATACAAAGGCATGGGATGAATTATGTTTTTTAAACTTTATAAAGCAATCATATAGATAAAAACTAAAAATATGTTCTTATTTATTCAATATGCATATTTCAATTTTAATAAGGAGAAATTGTAGAATTTCAATGCATCAGAATTTTTATAACAAAACCCTAGAATATGGAAAACTACAGAGAAACAATTTCTGAGAAAGAATGTTCTAATAGTTTAACTTTAAAAAACAACTTCAAAACTCAAGCAGTGAATATGCCTTATTACTGTGAAGTATGTTACACTCCCTTTTCTGTGAAGTATAGTCTAAAGCGACATATGAAAAAACACACTGGAGAGAAACCTTATTCTTGTGAATTATGTGACTCGTCTTTTACAAGAAAATCTGCTTTGAATAAACATATTAATTCACACACTGGAAGGGAAAAGATTTTACCTGAAATACATAATTCTGATTTCTCCAAAAAATTGCAGTTGGTGCAGAACATAAAAATGAATTCACAAAAAAGGCCATATTCTTGTGAAGTATGTGGCACTTCATTTTCAAGGAACTCACATTTGGTCGAACATATGCGAACCCATACAGGAGAAAAACCATATTATTGTGATGTGTGCGGTGCTAACTTTTCTAAAAAGTCATCTGTAGCGATACATATGCGAAATCATACAGGAGAAAGACCATATTCTTGTGAAGTGTGTAGCTCTACATTCACCCAGAGATCATCTTTGGTTGAGCACATGAGAATACACACTGGAGAGAAGCCATATTCTTGTGAACTCTGTGATTCTTCATATTCTAAGAAGTTTTCCCTCTTGGTGCACATGCGAACACACACCGGGGAGAAGCCATATTCATGTGAAATTTGTAGGCGTGCTTTTTCATTAAAGTCAAACATGTTGAATCATATGAAAATACACAAAGACGTAAAAATATAATGGCAAGTGTTTACATTTCCTTTTACACAAAATAAGGACTTGTCTTACATAATAAATAACATGAAAGTTTCCAATAATTCTACAATATATATATATATATATATATATATATATATATATACAATATAAATCTAAATTCCATTGACCAAGATCTTATTAATTTTACTGTTAATTTTTTCGAAATCCAAAACTTTGGTGCATATTGAAAAATCGTTTTGCCTATAGACGAAGAATCAAAATTAATATGTCAATTCCGGATCCTTTGACCATGTGCTCTTCAGAAATTCACGGTTCACCTCCAGAAAAATATACTAAACAAAACAAAAACACAAAACAATGCTGCTTTATAAAATGTTGTTTGACGCAAACTTTGTATTTCTGAAGAGCATGCGGTCGAAATATCTGGAAATGACTGATTAATGTTGGTTGTTCGTTTATAGGGGAAATGGTCTGTTAAAATGTACTTAACTTTTGGATTTCGAAAAAATGAACAGGAAAATTAATAAAATCTTGGTCACTAGAATTTAGCTTCAGATTGTCTATTTATAAATGCTCTGTTGTTAAATATTAGCAATAATCGAGCTTTTATTTTAAAAAAAGTTGGTCTATAAAAAAATAAAAAGTATATGCATGAACATATATTTTCTTACATAAAATTACAAAAATATAAGAAACAGTCTACATGGATCAACTAGCATATCGATGGTAAAACGTCGCAACAGGACTGTAAAGTGCTTTACAGTCCCGTTGAGACAATGCTGGTGTATCCGTGTAGACTGTTTCTAATGTTTACATAATTTTATTCATAAAATCTCTACTTTGTATTGAGCAGTTTTGAAAAAGTATTGATTTTGAGTGTATGTTATCAATATATTGGAAATAAATTGAATATATAGATATATAGATATAAAGTTCATATAATTTATTAGTACCTAAAAGATAACAGAAAATAAATAATCTTTTTTTGAAAGATATTTAAAAAATATTATTTTTCTGATTTCAACAGAGAAGATGACTGAATGTTGAGTTCCTAATAGAAATAAACCTTTTACCGAAATGAATGAATTTGGCATTAAATATCCAAAAGGATTGATATAAAACCATTTTGTTGTCGAGTATTCGTCATCTTCATATAATATTTTTTTGTGCAGAATCAAATCTAAATAAATCTTCCGGAAAATTCTTAAAAGATCAGATATAAAAATTCCATGACTCAAAATTTACAATTGTATTCGGCTATATTTTCAAGAATATCAGAGAAATGTCATACAATAAACAGCTATTTAAATAGATGATTTGAATATTAAGTATCGTGCCATTGCATTTTAGTAATCTTTTTACAAA